>JACTOM010000353.1:361100-479472 GCA_015832385.1 Elymnias hypermnestra | reverse complement strand
GCATTTAATTTACTTATCTTTACATATTATAATTAGCGTATTATTGGGGTTTTTTTTATGTGGCCTATAAAGAATTAACGATTGCTTTGACCTAAATCGCTCAAACATTTGATTCTAGATTTCAATGACACTGCTTAGTATACGTTAAATATTTGTAGATTCCCTCTGTTTTTGAGTTCTTGCCTAAAATTACATTATACTGTGTCACCGTATTTTCAATAATAAAAACATTTTCATGTTCTTTTAGGTCTTCTCTTTATTTATGTGATACCCAAAAGCTTAGCCGGTTCAGGATTTACGTGATGATAAAGGCCTTGGCAATTCTCGATGTCTTCAATTGCAATGTTGTGAAATTTGCTATTTCTTAAGTGCCAAGGTGCATTATATACCTCAAAACTTTATTTCAGAATTTTATAATGTATATCCAAAATAATATTAGGGATTATTTTATGTATAGTCGATTAGGTATTGTCAGTGCTGAATGCCTTTCTATATCGTATTTTTATTGTTTTTTTATTGCTGACAGATTAGCGCTTGACTGTGATCTCACCTGATGGTAAGTGATGATACAGTTTAAGATGGAAGCGCGCTAATCTGTTAAGAGGCGATATACCCCTTACGGTTATCCGTACCCCTCTACACAGCATTCTACCGGAACACAAATCTCTTTGTTTGGCGGTACGTTTTGCTGGTAGGGTGGTAACTAGCCACGGCCAAAGCCTCCCACCAGTCCAGACTCAGACAAATTAGAAAATATAATATCCTAAATTCGTCCTACCGGGGATCGAACCCGCGACCTCCGCTAGCAAAGCGAATACTCGCACCACTGCGCCAGCGAGGCCGTCAAACCTTAAACTTACTTACTTAAAAATTGTTTCCCAAAAAATTTCATTTCTGACATATGTACTTCGTGCGCACGCACTTTTAAATTATATTGTAAGAATGATTATGGATCTTTTGTTTTACATCAATATATAGTCACAAATTCAAACTTAATTTTCTTTCAAGTAAGTAGGCAAATCTTTAATAGTCCATTAATAACACATTTTGGTTGATGGCTACTTCCATTTGTATAAAAAATGTATGTCCCAAACAGAGGCGAACACACAAGCATGGCTGGAGTTATTATTAAATAACTTCAGACGACGTCGCTGGCGCAATGGTGCAAGTACTCGCTTCACTAGGAAAGATCCTAATTTCGTTTCCCGTTGGGGTAGATTTAGAATTCTTTTCTAATTTTTCTAAGCTTAAGCTGGTGGGAGGATTCGGCTATAGCTAGTCAGTGCTTTACCAGCCACGACGTGGGCCCAAGCAAAAAAATTGAATGTTTATAAAGTTGGCTTACGTATTTAATTTTACGTGATTACTCTTAAATTGTCCGTGTCAACTACTGGTTGGCTTATTGTCGACATTAGTTTTTTGTACTTGTTGACACGATACAATAGTTTCGTCTCAACTCTGGCAATCAGAAATATAAGCATCTTTCTTTTTAATTCATAATGTGTGTGTATTATCTATTTCGTCGTAACAAAATATGCGTAGAGATAGCACCAGACAATTGAAAAAATAAATCAGTTACAAAGTTGACCATTTTAACGGGTCAACATACCACGATGGCGTTTTTGAATCCATTTTTCGGCATACTACACTCACAAAATCACGTTTTAATTTTTAAAAATTGCGTCGTTTGTTTATTTGGCATAACTACACTATTGGATTACACGTATCCGCCAGTTTAAAACCATTTTGGCGATTGAAATTATGATACTTTTTAATTTCAATGGCCTCGCGAAATAATCTCGGCATATAGTGGCGGTCCGTGGGAAGAACTTTTGGGTTATGAAGTTCTATCCAGTGTTGGGTTTCCTGCTGCAAGATATGCTCCGCGATCACAGATTTTTGTGTATCATTGTGCTTGACGGCATTTATATGTTCTGACACACGCGTTGCTATGGAACGCTTCGTTTGCCCAACGGCAGTGTCTACATGGTTCGTCTCATCATCATCCACGTCACATTGCCTCGGTCACGACAGCTTTGATCAGTCGGGCTCACGATTTATGTGATGATCAAACTGCTTAGAATGCGTTAACCCAGATAAGAGAGGTGTGACGTTGGAATGGACATAGATTCCGAAAACTATCGACAAAATTCAATAACGCCATCGTGGTATGTACCCGTTAAAATAGTCAATATATCGATAAACCACGAAAATTTAAGTTTAAAACAATCAGTTACACAGTGACCGTTACTAACGGTGCGTGTGTCGCGTGGAATGTGAACAAACACTTCACCAAGTTTTTGTTGCAGTATTTTATAAACTGTGAGTGTTTATTTGTATCTGTAATGTGAATAACAATGAAAACCCTTGAGGTAAGTTTTAATTTTTAAAAATGAACCTATAAATAATAGACGGATTTTTATAACTGTCTCCAAATTTAGCGCAACGTGACGCTTCACTAGAGTCTTAATTTAATAAACAAAAGATAACATTGTATAATTTAACTATTACCAAACATAAAAATCCCAAGAGCCACTTTAGCGTCATTCGACCCGCGGGGTTAGGGACTGTATTTAACTTAATTTCCATCGGACAGATTGTTCAGTTTTCCTTTTTTTGGGACATGTTGGAAAAAAAAGAAAAAAAGAGATTTTTTTGGAAAAGCAAAGGGATAATAAAACATTAGTAAAAAATCGTTGTGGCTTTAAAACAATAGGATTAAAGCAATCGCACCTCTCAGTCGCTTGTTCCGCGCACTCGCTTGTACACTTGGCTGAGGCGGATTGTGACAATGAGTCATGCTTTTTACTGCCGACCACAATCGATTTAGAAGACGTTATCACGCCAAATTCTGTCTTTGACTGTATCTTTACTTAACATCAGATGAGATTACAGCCAAGGGCTAGCCTGTCTTGTATAAAACGAAGATATTTACTCAGGTTTTTAATTGACAGCTAATAATGCAGTTAGGAAAAGTATAAACTTCTTGTGCACGTCTAAGTCTTTATTATAAAGATGAAGACTTACAATGTTTCAGTGTCCTTTTATACACTGCACTGATTTGCAGTGTTTTAATAATCTATATTTAAAGGTAACTTGTATACGTATCTATAACAAACTCGTAGAAGATGTTCAAGGGTTGTTATGTAATAAATTTAAATCTTTAACAAAAATGCTGATTGAAAAGTGGCACTCAACTGAGTTTGTTGTGAGTTCTTCTCGGAATAAGGCGAGAAAGAACGACTGTACTTATGTATCAATAAAGAACGATTATTACGTATTTTGTAAGACTTTCTTATACCTAATGTTGATGAGAATTACTTAATATAAAATTAACCATATTGTTATTAGCTGGTTTATATGAAAATATTTTTAAAACTTAATTTCTCCTTTTGTTAAAAATTATAGGTCAGAAGGAAAAACAACGTATTAATCATTAATAATTAATTTATTTGTACATAACTTAATCTAAAAATTACTACTATATATATATATATATATATATATATATATATATATATATATATCTATTGAATAAGATTACATTGACTTAGTAATCTGAGTACATATGAATTTCGTTTGTATTCTCCCGTCCATTACCGATATTATTAACAGTAGGTCCCCTGCAGCTACCGCTACGGCAACGACCACCCCGATTTCCCCCTCTGCCACCGCCGTTACCACCACGGTTACCACCGCCATAACCCCCTCCGTTACCACCACCATAACCTCCTCCGTTACCACCGCCTTGGCCGCCGCCATTACCACCACCATATCCACCGCCTTGGCCGCCTTCATTACCACCACCATATTCACCGCCTTGGCCGCCTGCATTACCACCATATTCACCGCCTTGGCCGCCTCCATTACCACCACCGTAATCACCGCCTTGGCCACCTCCATTACCACCACCGTTTCCACCTTCATTTCCTCCTCCTCCATTATTATCATCACCATAGTCTCTAACCCAATAGTCACCAAACGCTTCCCAGTCCCGATTGCAAAATCCGTAGTCGTAATTGCCGCCACTGTAATAAAAAAAATTGTTTTTTTTTATTGCTGACAGTTTAAACGCTTGACTGTGATCAACCCTGATGGTAAGTGATGATACAGTCTAAAATGGAATTGCGCTGACTTTGTAAGAGGCGATATACTCTTTATGGTTTCTACACAGCCTCGCACCGGAACACAAATCTCTTTGTTTTGGCAGTAAGTTTTTGCTGGTAGAGTGGTAACGTAGACTTTAACGGGCTGCCACTTACCTTACCATACCATTGTCGCGTAAGAAAGAAAGAAAGAAGAAAGAAAAGAACTTTATATAATACATATATCTTTGAAAAACGTGCATTGAATCATTGAGTAATTGCACTACATTGAAACCACAGCTATTGGTTTAAACGTTGTGCAACCCCCAACCAGCTCCGAAAAGGCAGAACAGCTCGGTATTGCTGTATGCCAGAAACCTGACACACGGCACCGATTTTCAGCTGCAGCCCTATAGCAGTAGTAGCCAGCAGGCTATAAACCTAGTCTGACGTCACGGGCAGAGCACCAATTCGCTTCTTTCATTCTCATTAAACCTTTCATGCAAGTTCGTCGGTTTAGAGTACTCTTGACCTGGCCCTTATTTAAAATGTCCTGGATTTTATCCAGGAACGTTCGGCTGGGTTTTCCCCTTCCAACTTTCGCATTCACTCTTGACTCATAAATCCTTTTTGTCGGTCTCCTTTCAATTACTAACTATATGAAACAATTAAAGTTGGCAGAGAATAGACATACGTAAGAGTATCAAAATGGACAAATTATAATAATATTTAAAATAAGTATGATAAATATTTGAAATTCTTAAATATTATAATATTAAATCTGTGAATCTCATTGACACTGGTGTCAATGAGATGCACAGATTTAATCTTAACGTACCATAAGAAGATTTACTTCAATATTTTTGTGTTTATTATGTCACTTACCATGGGGTTGGCTTGGCTTTCACCACTGACAGTAATGCTATCAAGCTAAAAACAATCACCAATGAAGTCTTCATTTTATGTTTTTTTTTATTATTCGCACTATGTCACTGTTCCTCTAAACGTTTGAATACTCGATATCAATACTTTAAGCTGGCTTTATATACAAAAGATAAGGGATGATAAGAAGTATATAAATCATACCTATTATTTATAAATACCCACTGCGTAATATTGTGTAAATTCCAGTATATATACACACCGGCATATTAAGCGGCATTTTAAAAGTTAATACGAGTGCCGACAATATTCAAACCTTATTATTCATACCTCTGTATTAATCCTTATTCTATTAAACATGTTATTAAAAAGCGTTTCAATACATGTAAAATACTTTATTAATTATTAAAATCAGACATTTTGTTCAAAAGATATAACGAATTTAAAAATCTCTATCTAAAGAAAAGAATGTGTCCCGAGTCGAACTCCAGAGTGTCAAATGTGTATAAGGAAGTTCTGAAACAATAAAGTATTTCAAACAAATTTCTTCTCTAACATTTTAGACGAAAGTTTTGCATTTTCAAGCTAAAAATTACTGGACCAATTTAAATAATTCTTCCAATACCTGTAGAGTATTTTTAAATTGATTACGTAAACGCTGTTATGGATTAAAAAATGTATTAGTTCGATTTATACTTGTTTTAAAGTAAAATCTATATATTTATACAGAATATAGACAGTTATGACACTGCAAGTTAGTAAAGCATATAAAACGACACTTTGAGGAAAAGCAATTTAGTATACGTTTTAAATAATCAGGACTTAGACATGCACAAGTCATTGCTGTTTATTCTTTTCCTAACTGCTTTCTTAGCAGTAGTCATTTCAAAACCAGCGCCGTGGTAAGTGTTTACGTTTTTATTGTTAACAAGTTAGTGCTTAACTGTGATCTTATTTGATGAAAGGTAAGTATAAGAAGAAAGCTCGATATATTGGTAGAAGGTTATCAATAAATGCATCTACATCAAGGCTATAAAAATATACAACATTATAACTGACATTATTAGGAAATCCTATAACATAAATATATTTTTTAATTTCAAATTAATTATTTTCTACATAGAAGTCGAAAGAGGTGTTCGACAGTGATGTGTTGCATCACCATAGCGGTTAAACCTATTCATGGATAACTTTATAACAATTACAGATTTAAAATAAAGTATGCATGTGTTAAGAATAAATGTTTACTCTACGCTGATGATCAAGTAATACTTGCGTCATCTGCTAATGAGCTATAGAAAATGGCAAATATTATGAATGAAGCTTTGAAAAGGAAAAAATGAAAGTGAAACAAAACGAAAGTTATGCTTTTTGAAGGAGATGAATCTATAAGGAATAGCAGTACTTTGATAGATGGGGTACAAGTGGAACAGGTTAAAGAATTTGTATACTTGGGATCTAAATTTACAAAACTTGTGAAAGTGATATTGAAAGGTGAATGAATGCAGGCAATATGGTAAATGGTGCTTTGCACGCCTTTATGAATAGCCATATAGTGTCTCAAAGGGCCAGACTGGCTGTGCATGCAGGATTGTTGATGCCAACACTTATGTATGGTAGTGAAAGTTGGGTATGGCAGAATATATAATAACGAAGTGGTAAAAAGAAGATGTAGTGACTAAATTGAAAAAGGTATGCTTCGATGGTTTGGGCAAGTATACAGAATGAATAAAAGGCGGCTGACGAACTTATGACTTATGACAACTTTATGAATCAAGAGTGAATGGGTAAGTTAGAAGGGGAAGACCAAGGCGAACGTTCCTGGACCAAATCCAGGATTTACATGCCATAAAAGATATAGTTTGTAAATGTGAAGTTTGAACTTTTCATAATGTGAAAATTTTAATTATTTCAATTAACACCCCCAAAATCCTCCCTGGCGGGTGGAATTTCACAAAATCCGTTTTTAGCTGACCTCTACTCGGCAAAAGAAATATTCCTACCAAATTTCAACCCTCTACCGCCTTATGGTTTCAGAGATATCGTGATGATATATGTATATAATTAGGCATAGTTATTAAGTAATAAATTAGAAAACTAATATACTTTATACTAACATAAAGTTTTTCAAGTTAGAAGTTATTTTAAAGTAAAGTTTTGTGTTGATCCATATAATTATATTTCACAGTAAAGATTGGTGGTGTTACGGACAGTGGGGTGGTGGTGATTACGGAGGTGGTGGCGGCTGGAACGGTCGTGACGACTCCAGTGGTAGCGAGGAGAACGATTCGCTACCTAAAAATTGTCATGGATGTTGGATCAATAATATTGGAAATGGCAGAAAAAACTTTAATAAAGTTATCATAGAAAGACAGAGACACTAAAGTTCTCTATGATTTAGAAAGAGTAAATTAAATCGCGAGTACCTATTAAGAAAACCAAATCTATAATGAAATCTACTAAATGAAAACTGCACGAATTTCTTTGGTTGCCTAATATAACATTACATCGATAAGTAGAAAAACTTTTGTGTAAATACACAAAGGTAGTCTTAAAAACGAATTTATGAAGAAATTATTTTGACGCTGGAAAGCGAATACACAGTAACCCACAATATTAAGTAAACAAAACTTTAGGATAAATCATTAAAGTCATTCTGTTCAACAACAAACGGAATTTATATATTCTTTGGCGTTCACTAAAAGCTTTTTTTGTTCTGATGGAACAGGTTTGGATTTACGGGTTACCACTTGTTTGGTTTCCAGCCTCGATATACTCGTAAATGTATCTTCAAAAGCACTGCCACTATATATATATTGTCCAAGTTTTCAATCGTTAGCAAATGCTTTTTTTTAATTAGAAAGCTTAATTACCTGTTTTAATATTTGTATTGAATTGATGTTTTTAATTTAATGTATATTCATATACAGCATCACGCCTCATTCCCATATGGGTAAGCAGAGACCACGTCCTTCCACTTGCCAAGATCCTTTTATACCTCCTTCGCTTCTTTCATTTTCATTAAACCTTTTATACAAGTTCGTTGGTTTAGAGTACTCTTGCCCTAGCCATTATTTAAAATGTCCTGGATTTGGTCCAGCAACGTTCTCCTTGGTCTGCCTCATCCAACTTTCCTATTCACTCTTGACTCGTCAACAATCCTTTTTGTCAGTCTCCTTTCATTCATTCTCACTACGTGTCCAAACCATCTAAGCATACATTTCTCAATTTTAGTCACTACACGTTCCTTTATCTCTTGTCGCACTATTTCTTACTATGTCACTCAGTTTCAATCCGCTCATATTTCTCAGCGCTCTCATCTCTATTGCATTTATTTTACTTTTGTGCTTCTTCTGCCATACCCATCTACAACCATACATAAGTGTTGGAACCAATACTCCTCCATGCACAGCCAGTCTAGACCTTTTCCAAAAAGCGTGCAGAGCGCCATTTACCATATTCCCTTCACACTACTTTCAGTATAACTTTCACATGTTCCATCTTTTGTAAAACAAGATGCCAAATTCTTTCACATCTTGGTCTATAATCGTATATGCGAAAATTGTTGTTGCGACAGTTCCATTTTCTGGAAGCTTACCTAAAACTTTTAGAGATGTCTTTCTATTTAATGAATTTAAGAAGTTTGTGTAAGATTTTATTATACATTTTTTTTTGTAGAATAAAGACGACTGTTTTCAACTTAATTTCCTATATAACTTTATAGATAAATTACTTAACGAAACTGTAATGTATAATTGATTTGTTATATAATCAAACACATCTTTACAGCTAATGTACTTATTGCATTGTAATATTTATTTTTCAAATTGTCTTGCTTTATATAGAAGCTCTATTAAAGATTTGAAAATGAACAATTTGGTTTATTCATATATTTCCTACTGTTAGTTCACACTCTCTTTATATATGTAATAAAAGCTCACGTAAGTCTTCTTTCTAAGTTGTTACTTTAAAAAACAAAAACAACAACGAAAGTTTCTTACTCTGTAATGACGTCAAGAAGCTCATTCGACATGAAGAGTTCCTTTCTGTGTAATGATGTTAAGAAGCTTATACTACTGAAAGGTTACATTCTATGTTATGACGTTTAGAAGCTCATACGACATCAAAAGTTCTTTTTTATATAATGACTTTAAGAAGCTCATGCTACATCAAAAGTTAAGTACACTTTTAAATACTCAAATATCCTTTTCTCTCAAAATATTTTCAATGTACGACTGATAATATTAAAAGGCTTAAAATCTAAAGTTGCCAGAGTTTCTTCAAGCTCTGTTCTGAGAAAAACGGATAAGAAACTCACTAGGCCATGCTATTTCACAGTTATCGTTACAACGTTGCTATATTTTATATGGATTAGAGCAATGAATTAACTGCCATGATTTATTCATCTTTATTTATATACAACTCTTATGTGTGTGTTTGTCGCTGAACTTCTACTAAACGGTTGGATTGATTTTGTTCAATTTTGTTGAGTGTCTTTAGGAGATTTCGTGAACGGTTTAGAGTAACGATTAAATTCAGGTTTTCCTAAATTTCCACGGCATCAGGACCAACGCGGATAATTCCCTTGGAAAGAGCTAGTGTATATATAAAGATCAGAAAACTTTTATTATGTCTACGGTTACCAATATCTAACTCACAATAAATTAAATACCACCATAATTAACACTGAAATATTTTGGGTTTTTCGTATTACGCGATATTGTTGAAAGGTCAAACGATTTAACCTTACTATCAATTGAGGTTTACTATATTGTATTTATGGCAGAACTTAACAACAGATACGTTATTAACCTCTGGGTTTTCCTTTGCTGAATCATTACTCGTGACAAATTGTACAAAAACAATGTGTTTACAATAAATTTAATGAATGTTTACATGACTTATTACCCTGCTATCAATATAAAAATAAATTAATTTCATTTTTGCATGATTTTAAGTCGTCTGCATAACTTCCTACTACATCATCGTCGTGCAAACATACTTTCTGGTCTGCATACCATCGTCATTCCACTGTCTCTCTTCTGCATTCAGTACTCTGTTATATATTTTATATAATGGGATTCCCTATATTATCGATTTTACCTATTAACATAACAATAGACGCAGTTTAATAGGGATAACAAACGTTATAATTCTGTTTTGACGAAGAAAGCTTTAGCACCTATTTTAAACACCAGATATCTGTCAGGCTGCTACTACTCAGAGATATAGATTATGTAGTGAAGGAAGCCGACCGTCTTAGTGGGTATCAGTGGGGGTTTTTACCTCTGTTACTCAAGAAGTATTCCAAAAAAAAGGGGCTTCGAATAGTGGTTGTACAAATCTAGGAACTGTGTCTAGGAAGATTCGATAGGATACTGTATGAGTGTGGCTTCGGCACAGTTCTTTCAGCTAAGAACCCACTCTATAGGTGCAGAAGACGACTGTAGAAGTGGGTTTTAGTAAATGTAAACCTTAACTCTCCCTCAATGTTAGGATATCTGTATAAGATTTCCCCTTGTTAAATATAAAAGATCTATCAGGCTAGGAAATTAAACCTAAGACAGTACTTAATAAATTATTCAGAGAATAATAAAATTCGATATCGTTCAGACTTAAAAAAAACATGACTTACGCCAAATACAATTGAGGCGTGCCCAGCCTGGACTTCTGGGGGGATATCATGACGCGGAAGGAGATGGCGAAACGGTTGAGGGAGGCGGACGTGAACACTTCAACCGTTTGCAGGAGAAGGCCGGAAAAGAGGCGAGAGGCCCACGATCGCCGTCTCCCTCCGCAGTAGTGACCTTTAGGTAACGTATGCGGGGTTCTGTTGACCAATAAAAAGTGGACACGCGAGGTGGTTGCTCCAGCATCTACATAAACATCTCTCAACTGGTGTTATATTTAATTTATGAGGTTATGATATCGTACTTAAGTTATTACGCCTTATAAGCGTTTTACATTTTCAAATATTGTTTCTTGATAGTGATTTTCTACAAAGAAAAGTTTCACTCGATGTTTTGTCGAGTTAAGTGTCCTCAAAATCTTAAACAGCATTAATGACTCACTAACCCAAAAATACTAATAATATAATTCATAAAGCAACTGAATACTTAAAACATAATAATATTACCTTGGACTCATCACTTCTGTGACAATAAAAATCCATGCCTGTATCAATGAGAGCTACACGACAAGAAAAATATAAAGGCACAATATTGTTGCATACTATTACCTTTAAACATATGTACTTTTGTAATTAAAAATAATGAAACTGAAAGATGAGAATACTCCTGGTACGCTACTTATAAGGCGTACTATCGAGCAATCAATATAGTATTTATTCAAATAGGTGTAGCAAGCTTTTTTTTATTCGGCAAGTCTATAACGGTGGTAATGAATTTACCAACGGTTCGACCAAGTACTATAAAAACCATAATATTTTAGTTCATTCATTTCAAAATAAAGCAAGAACAACTGCTTACTTTCAAAATGTTCAAATTAACAAGTGAACCTTACCTCGTTACTTCAGTTTCTTCAATACTATCCCAAAAGTGACATAAACTATCCCGATACCCATACCTGGAAGAATAAATATTATTATTTATTATCATAAAAATAAACATTCACTTATAGAGTTAAAATAAATCGAAAAGTTTTATGTTAAAACAGTTCAAACGTCATTTTTTAGTTTAAAACCATACGAATAAAATATTTTAATACTGAAGACTTACAGATTCTAAGGTTGATAATTAATTAAATGATAAAATTATTTGAACTTGAAACTAGTTGTACGTAGCTAAATATGGAACATAAAAAAAAAAAAGTTTAAAAGAGTAACTATTGAGTTTCAATCAACCTTACCAACTAGTGGTATGTGTGAAAAGAAGCTTTTTAAGTGAACTTAAATAAAAAATACTTTTAATATTATTACTTTAATATTCACGTTTTATTGAAGTGAAACTTCTTTAGGCGCTTGAGGATAAAATTATTACGGATGAAACGCTTGATTAGCATCACGAAGATATACAGCGTTTTTTATGCTAATTTGTTCAAAAGTTAGGTAGCTTTAATATTTACAAATAGCGTGTGGAATTTTAATTTGCCACACGTCATTTAATAATTTAATATACTATTTTTCATAAAATGTCAAATAAAAATATTTCACAAATTCTCTTTTCTAAATTTTAAATTCAAAAACAAAATTTAATTAATAATTTCTAATATTGACCAAAAGATGTGGCACTTTTATTAACAATTCATTTGAGATTTTTAATAAATTATTTGTATTAATTTTCGACTCTTATAAATAATTCATTTTCCCTCCCTCTAAGTATCAGAAATCTAAAGTTTTAGATTTGTTTAAATAAAAACAACACTTAAATATTCTTTTGCAAAAGAAGTTTCACTTGTGACTTGTGTACTTTGTACGCACGCACTTTTAATTTCATATCTTTATTATCAATAAAATGTTATTTATTAGTCTCCTTGTTGAGTTGAGAAACTTGTGACCGATTTGTCAAATTTTGGTCTTGAAATATTTATAATTTTCCTGGATTAATTTCAACTTCAGACAGCACGACTCTATAAAGTCGTAATTTGGCTACACGTCAAGTCAGTGAATATTTGTCTCGTAACCAAATTCCTAAATACAAAAACGTTTTTGTATGCTCTCTAAGAATAAAATTCCCCTTATAACTGAAAGATCAGGAACTACGCGTGTGATATCTTAACACTATTTACATACAATGGAAATACTCACCGGTTCGCTTCTGCTACAATAAATATAACAGTGAAGCAGAAAACAAAAAGCAACGAATTATGCATGATTGTTTTTCTACTAAGCTACTCGTCTTAACACTGGACCTCGATACAACTGACAAAATATGACGCCAGAACACATTTTTATACATTTCTGCTAACTGATAACAAATGTGAACTTAAAACAAACATAAATATTATAGACTAGCTGATCCGGCGAACTTCGTGTCGCTTAAAACATTCAATTTGATAAATGCTCTGTTAATTTCTAAGTAAACTTTTTGTAATTGTTAACGAAACTAGCAATGCCTTGCGGTTTTGTCCGCGTAGATACCGATTTCGTGGCAGTGGGAAGTCTACTTAGTCGGACTGTAGATTTATTTTCGTTAATATAAGTTTTATTTCACTTAGTTTTTAATTAACTTTCAAAGTCAAAGTCAAAATATCTTTATTCAAGTAGGCCTATTACAGCACTTTTGAATCGTCAAATATCGTTTTTTCTATATATTATTTAAATGAATGACTGATGATAACATTATACGATCTAAAGTTACGATAAAGAACGACTTACGATCTAAAGTTACGAGGGTTCCTTCGCGCCCTGATCTGAGAAGTGCCCACAACAAACTCAGTCGGGTGTACGTTTTTTTTTTGTTATCATCATTACAACATTTATTTAAAATTTATTTTAAATCTATATACATAGAGAGCAATTCACTCACTCCCACGCTTTTTTGTCTTCTAAGTATTCTTTCAAATTATAGAATGATTTCTCAATTACTTTTGTTTTGATAAAAGATTTAAATTTATTAAGAGACATCTTTGTAACTTCTTCTGGGAGCTTGTTATAGCAACGAATACAGTTACTCTTGAATGACTTGGCAATTTTATTATTATTTCTTAAGTTTTTTTTTAAATGGCTCCAGTACTTGGTAAAAATAAAAACCGTATACATATATCGATGGGTATCATTGGTATCCTCGGAATATGACCAAACTCACCAGTCGCAGTCCCGGTTATAAGCCTCGCTACAGTTTTCTTTAGGTTGATATTTTTAAATACGTTATATCTTTTGAATGGTATATCCGATTTCAATAATTTGAAACGCATTTAACACGTATTGAAACTATAATAAAATATCATTTAATAGGATAAAGATTAATACCGAGGTATGAATAATATGGTTTGATTATTGTCGGCAGTTTTATCAAATTTTAAAATGAAAAAAGTAGTAATCGTGGTATAACTACAGTAGTTGGACATATGGTATTCAGGACTTTTTTGTTCTATAATATTGCAGAACATTTTATTGTTCAATCATCAATAGTTTCCGCAGTGCATGCGATGACAGATTTTTTGTTTCACACAACAACTACCGATTAATTGCACTAATATCACATGCCAGTAAGATAATCCTACATATTCTTAATGAACGACTGAAAAGCTATCTAAGGAAATAGCACCAGAACAGGTAGGTTTCGTTAAAGGTAAAGGAACCAGAGAGCAAATTTTAATTGTCCGCCAGATCATTGAAAAGCCTCGAGATTTTAACAAGCCCGCTTATATCTGCTTTGTGGACTTTTCGAAAGCATTTGACTCGGTGAAATGGCCTAAACTGTGGGACACTTAATTGCAAATGGGTACACCTACAAATCTAGGGCATTTACTTAGACGCCTCTACGAAGATGGTACTGCATCGGTGAAAACTGGTGAAATATTCTCGGACAGCTTCCACCCTAGCGCTGAAGTCAGGCAGGGTTGCATAATGTCTCCACTCTTGTTCAATTTGTACACAGAATTAATTATGCGTATAAACCTTGAGGATTGGATGGATGGAGTGACCGTAGGCGGATACAAAATTGCCAACCGGAGCCTGAAGTAACAGTTTCTCGTCAGAAACTGTAGCTTCAGGCTCAAGTTGTATTTAGGACATATTTCTCAAAGTGTAGACTTTCGTCCATTAGCACGACCAAATTCCGAACTTCTGAGACTCTCTCAAGACTATTTCTTTGTAGAACAATTGTATTTTGAACTTTAAATACTGTGGTGTGCGGTGATAAAATTAAGTTTCTTTTTAGTCTTATTTTAAATAAACAATGTTATTATTTCCAGTGCTATTACCGATTTTCCACACGCAACTCAAACAACGCTTTCTGTCATAGCCTTTTTCAGTTTCATTTTTATGTTGAAATGGACAGTGTTATAAATTCCTGTGCCATCTCCGATATTCGTTACACAACTCGAACAACGCTTTCCGTCTTTAGCTTCTTGTTCAACTCGACATCCATCTCGCCTTCCACCTCGCCATCCACCTTGCCATCCACCTCGCCTTCCACCTTCACGATTATATCCATTTCTTTGACGCTCTTGCCGCCAATTTTCCGCGCTAAAAGTAAACGAATTTACTTAATTGATAACTTTGGACTTTATCACCATGAAATACATTGGTATTTAACATTTTTGTTCTACATACGTGTATTTTCGTGGGAACATCGGAATCCGTTATTGCCGAATGTACAATTTTCTTAATTTTGCCCATTAAATTCTTTTACAAAATGTTACAATATAATATATAGGAAATACTTTTACTTTGCCAACTTTTGACTTAGAAAATTAACATACACACAAAAATTGCTTTTTAATTTTCATTTCAATGTAGTCTCAAGCTAGTAAGAAGATACTTGAGAACCCCAACTACAGCCATAAAACGTGTATATGCCAACGGAACCATTAAAGAAAGTTTAATTGATCAGCTTAAAAAAAATGAGATAAAGTTGATTAACAAAAGTGAGTGTATATTCTCATATATAGAATTGTGAAACAATGATAACTTAAATCAACCATCGTGTCATTTGTTGTAGCAGAAACTGAATTTAGAAACAATGCCTTTATAAGTAATAGGGTGCATACAGGAAGATGTTTTCTTTGAAAGTATGTACAAGTATTAAAAGATTTACAGATGGCTTAGAAAATTTCCATTAAAGTAGACACGAGCAATAAATAGGGCAAAAATATAATAAGATACCATATTAATAAAATACTCTTAATAAATACCTGAATACTTTAAATTTAATAATATTACCTTGGACAGTTTCTATAACCGTCAAATTCTTCGTAATTCAGATTATAGTAATCATAACTGTAACAATAAAGAAACATATATCAACGAGAGTGACATAACAATTATAAGGGCACATTGTCGTTACAAGCAATTGCCTTTATTATATAAGGTATAAGCATTTACCTGTAGCTGCATTGACAGCTCTATCTTCAGAAATCAGTTCTGATTAAATACTAAAATCTCTTTTTCTTAATTACTAGAGGCTCATTTTAATATTGCCTTTACATTCCGGATGGAATTACTCCTGCATTACAAAAATAGATGGTAAGCCTCTTTATGATAACATTCAACGTACTGCCTCGTAAAGTTTACTGGTTCTATTCTCCCCCTCATGTTTCTGTAAAACTCTTGAATAGGTTTTGTACTCGAAAGAACGACGTTCCATTCGCCTCTAGTCCATGCAGCGCTCGTGTGCAATCATCATTTTAGTCAGCCCCTAACAATAACATAAGTGAAACTTACCTCATTTTTCAGTTTCCTCGATACTATCCCAAACGTGACGTCGCCTATTCCAATACCCATACCTGAAATATTTTATTTATTACCTATACAAACTGGCAATATTGCACGTGTAGAAAGACTAACGTCGAATCAAAGTTATTTTAGAGCCTGCAGTTAGATTTTGATTTGAATTTATTTGTTATTATTAGTTAGGCCCGTCAGAAACAGAGTTGGACTGATATAGCAAATGCTTACTTATACTAGAACTTATTTATTAATAAATTTTGATAGCAAATAACAAATAAAATAATTTTCATTCACAACCATACAAACCATTACGCCTCCTTCCCAAAGGGGTAGGCAGAGAAAACGTCCTTGGTCTTCCCATTCCAACATTTGCATTCACTCTTGACTCATAAGTCCTTTTTGTCAGTCTCCTTCTTCTTTCTTCACCATCTAAGCATACCTTTCTCAATTTTGGTCACTATGTCTTATTTTATACCACAACGTTCTCTTATCACACCATTTCTTACTCTGCCACTTAGTTTTAAACCCCTCATACTTATCAACGCTCTCATCTCTACTGCATTTATTTTACTAATGTGATTTTTCTGCTATACCCAACTTTCACTACCATACATAAGTGTTGGTACCAACACTCCAGCATGCACAGCCAGTCTGGCCCATTGAGACACCATCTGGCTATTCGCAAAGGCGTGCAGAGCACCATTTACAATATTCCCTGGATTCACTCTCCTTTCAATATCACTTTCACGTGTTCCATCTTTTGTAAATTTCGATCCCAAGTATACATTCTTTTCATTTATTCATTCTTAACTCATACATACTTTCTTTTAAATCTATCAAACAGTTATCTTTGAATAGGTTGAACAGCCATGATGACGCAACACATCCCTTTACAACACCTCTTTCGACAGGAAACCTCTCCGTGTACGCCCCGTTTATTCTGACACAAGCACTAGAACCCTCATAGAGAGACTTCAATGCTTGAATCAGATTACCGCTCACTCCATACGTAGATAACGTTGACCACAGCTCATTCCTCACCACTCGATCATAGGCCTTTTCTAAACCTAAAAGGGCGCAATATACTTTTTGGTGCTTAGCCAAACATTTTTCTGTGATGCAGCGTAAAGAAAATACCCGATCCATATTCCTATCCTATTCCTCTTCTAAATCCCGCTTGCACGTCCCATATTTTCTCATCAGTTTCATTAATCACCCTTTCAATTAATATCTTTGCATACAATTTGCCGACGACACTAAGAAGGCTGATACCGCGGTAATTTTTGCACTCCTGCTGTGACCCTTTTCCTTTATATAGAGGGACAATTACGGCCTTGCTCCAATCTCTTGGGACTTGACCTTTCTCCCAGTATATATTGAAAAGGCAGTACAGCTGAGCTGCTGCAACACTGCGGCCAGCTTTCAGCATCTCGACTGACACTCTGTCATACCCAGCAGCCTTACCTGATTTCATACCTTTTATCGCTTTCATAATGTCATCCATACTAAATCATTCACATACTGCGCAAATTGCTTAGAATCGAGAAAGTCGTAAATTACCCACAAACCAAGTGAGTGAATATCTGACTTCGGAACTAGAATTATTATACTAATATTCACAGAAAACACATGTGGCGTCTTAATTTGCCACTAGTCATTTAATATAAAAACATTCCGTTAATCCTCTTTTCTAAATTTTAAATTGAAAACAAAATATCATCTATAATTTCTAATATTAACAAAAACACGTGGCATTGTTATTGACAATTGGTCATTTGAGATTTTAATTCTTTTTTTAATTTTGCACGATTTGTATATTTTGCTGTTTACTACGTGTTAGCTTTCATGTGTTGATTTAAAAATACCCTGTCACAATGCTTGTACGCTATAAACTCCGAAAGTATTCAACTAGTTCTGATATTGTATTTTTGTAGTAATTTTCGACACTTTTAATATTTCATTAACAATAAAATTAATTACATTCCTAATTTATCTTCCTTTTTCCCTCCAAGTCTATTAAAGCTAAAGTTTTAGATTTGTAAAAATATAAACAAGACTTAAAAATTAGTTTGCCAAAGAAGTTTCACTTCTGACATGTGTACGTTGTGGGCTCGCTCTATGAACTATTTAAAAATATTTTATTTACTAACAATAACTTTTGATAACATGAATTTCAAACGCATCGCTTTATTACATATATATATATATATAAGGGCACTCTCAATCTTTCGGCTTCTCAGTAGATCGCAATAGATTACTAGCATTTGAGTTACAGTTTTGAATTGATACCACACAACCGGTGGCTTTGAGACACAATCAAACCCATTTTTTGATGCTTTACTTTCCACAGGAAATGTCAACTCTAATTTATCTTCTCTTTAATATGAATTATTGAAAACCCGCAGTAATCACATTAAAAAATTCGATTGCTCTTCTAAGGTTAAGCTAATATTGTGCAAAAAAATCAAAACAATTTAGATAACAGCGACTTATCAATGCTTGTCTTTGCCTTCGCTTTTTATCACACTCTAAAAAAAGATGCTAGCACTCTTCCAGCTTTTTGCATAAGTAATAAAAGAATACCCGACAGAGTTCGCTACTGACCATTCTCAGAACTGAGCCCAACCCCTCTTTATTTAAAATTCTTAGTTCTTAATTCGTTCTTTCATATCATCATCAATCGTACATTCGAAACAATTTAAATGAAGGTACTTGCGGAGGTTGACTTTGCATAGTCTTATTCACGATCTCTTTTATCTGTACTTAGATTAGCAATGAGTATAAAACTATCATAGTCGGCATCTAGCCTCTTCCGGCAGTCATTACTATTTTTACCTGGGAAATGTTTTTATGCACAAACGCCAACCCATGAGTCAGGAGTTTGGGATTCAGCGAGGCAAAGAGCCTTGCAATACCCACTAAAACCCAGCGAAACCCTCTTCATCCATAAGTGAGGCACCAGGTGTTCAACATTCGCATTCGTCCCTGGTACCTTAGATGATTCCAACCGAGAATTCTAGGATGCGGGAGGAGGCGCGCAAACACGCATCGTCTAGTACCCTGCCTCTTTCGGCGGTGAGGGGGAGCATCCGATGCATTCTCCCTCTCTCGCTCATGTGCTTCCTTAAGTGATAAGACAGTCTCGCAGAAGTTGGGTACTCCTGAGCATATCCTCTCATCGGAGAGCATCGCACCTATAATGCTACCCAGTGAGAGATCACCGTCGAACAGCGCCACCAGGAGGTGACGTTGAGGCCCCAAGACTGCACAATCTGCCACAGTATGATACGTTGCGTTGATAGCTGCACCATACTGTTGGCAAGCGGATGACTCTTTCCGGCCATTTTTCTGCAGGAACTTTCCGAAGCATCTATGCCCGGTCAGAACCTGCACCAATCTGTAGGAGAGCGACCCGTCCTCTCTGTATAGCCATTGTTTCAGATGAGGTCGGATCGCCGCCAAAATGGCCACACCCGCTGCTGGGGTTCCGGTAGTCAATAAAGATTTTGTTACGCGCCCTTGGATCCAGCTTAAGCAGCGGAGTGCGATAGCTTTTATATTATATTGACGGACAAGTGGGCAGACGGTATGCGGAGAGCCAAAGAGGATTTATGCTCAGTTCAGTGGTCGGCGCGTTGGTACTGGCAACTGGCAAGCAAGGCTGGAATTATGCTCCGTATTGAAAATTAGAAGAAAGTGATTTATGTTTGAATTACGACTTCGTATGGAAGATTGAATGGCTGTACAACTGTTACTAACTAAGCAAAATCTGATAAAGAAGGAATAAATAATTGTATCCAGACGAGTATGGCTTAGCTTTTACAATTTAATGTTTTATTTCTTCTTTTTGTACATATACAATTGCACAAAAATAGTGAGTATACACGTGAAATAAGTGTAACTTCTTTGGCATGTTGCATTAAATTAAATAATGTAACTTTATTTTAAAGCCATCTTATATTTTGACACCACTATCATATAAAGAATGAAATATAATATCCTAATTTTGTAAGACAGTTATTCAGACACAATTTATTTATTACTGTATTAACTTTGTTGTGTTTTTAAGCATAATGTTTTAATAGGTTCATGATTCTAAAAAAAAAATGAAATTAAAAAAGTTGAATCTAAATACGAGTATAAATGAGCCGCCGATTCTGTCTTAATTTTTTCGAACAAATTAAAATATTTAGGCAATCTTTTCTAGATAACCTTTGATATATGATATAGGAATTTAAAATATGGAATGGCCAATTAAGTTAAATTTTAAAGGAAAAAAATATAATCAGTTGCCGAATATCAATGACAGGAAATCGCTTCACACAACCAGTACAGACTGTATGTTTATGTGTGGAGCTCTTTAGGGATGGAACCTATTTTGATAAGTTTAAACTCGATGTATTTCTGTTATCAATGTTTTATTAGTGGATATAAACTCTGTTGCTGTTTTCAACACCGTTGCCTATATTGTTCATACTGCACCCCCTGCATCTTTTTGGATGTTTTTTTATTATCTCAACATCATCTACTTCGTTTTTATTTCCTTGTTGATCTCTGAAAAATATAGCATCATTATTATAAACTAAGTAGTTATTTAAGATTAGTAATTGCGCTTTTCTGTGAGGAAACTTGAAAAACCCTGGCGCAATTCTGAAATTTGTGTAACCTGTTAACCAGCAGTGCAACGTGCGAAGGGCTAATGCATTAAAATTTCTCTCTCTTATAATATCAGTCCAGCAGTGGTACGATAACAAGCTGCCTTTTAATTGAGATTAATTAAAACAATTAATCACTTAATAATTTTTTGCAGCAACATTTGACATATAACTTACTTGACTGAATTTTGCAACTATCAAAAAGAGATTAGCTATGCCTGCTGAATATAATGCAGTATTTGGTTTCTTAGTATAATATTTATTTGGGAATCTTTATTATTTTGATAAGTTGACTTTGACTTATAATAATTTTTTGAATTGTTATATCTAAGAGTACTTGATATTTTAATGTACTTTTGCAGTTTTCTATTTGTCTAGGTCTAGTACTGCTGGAAGGTTTCGGTTGTGGCTAGTTCCTACAAGCAAAGGCGTATGGCCAAGCAAACAAATTTGAGTTCCGGTATGATGCTGCATAGAAACCATAAGAGTTTAATTATCTTTTGGAAAATTAGCGCGCTTCCATCTTAGACTGTATCGTCATTTACCAAAAGGTACGAACACGGCCAATTGCGAAAACTGTCAACAATAACAAATACAGAAAGAAAACCTTACAAGTTAAGTTATCTTTTACCAGATTAATTCTAGACATTACCAATATTACAGTGTTAATAGTTGCGATTACAGTCAAAACAAATTTACCCGCTATTGTCACTTTCAGGGTAACCACGACCCCACTGGTTATCACTTGCGGCGTTATTACGACTGTCAGGAATCTTTCGTCCACCTTGAATACCTCGCCTACGCTGGTACACATCAACGTCTTCAGTTTCACCACGATACCCTCGATTTCCTCGAGATATTGTTGATCCATGGTAATTCGTACTTGGTGCTTGCCTTCTGCCTTCATAATCATCGGCTTCATTTCTCCGGTTGGTATATCTGACATCATCACGGTTAGGTGTTCTAATAAAAACAAGTAATGAAATAATTTATTCAATTTCTTTATTGCATCAAGCATGGATGTCTTAAACTCAATAATATTTAAAAAAGTTGTATTAATATTAGGTATAATACTTGATATAAATGTATTTCATTATATTGGAAACGAATTAATGTAGAAGCTTGACTTTACTGTAGTCCTGGTGTTAAGAGATGATGTAGTCCAAGATGTTAACGCGCTAAAGTGGTAAGAAACGTAAGCTAAAGTATAAGAAAAGTAAGGTTTCAGTAGAGCTTTGCGAAGGAATTTTTCCTTTGAAGTTTAACTTTTACGCACGTTTGAGTTGATGCATAAGCTGGTGAACGCGTATTGAGAGCGTTACAAAAAGTGTGATCGGGCGAGACAAATGAAAATAAAGATATTCAATTAAGATAAAAAGAGAGAAAGTTTCGTATATTTATTGAGTTCCTACTATTTTTACCACAAAATTTAAACAATTTAACATAATTTTACAATGTACTATTAAGCTTTATTTTATAAATTACCTCATACAATGCCCGACATGTGTAGCAATGGTACAATTGATACAATGCGTTCAGGTATGATGCTGTCTATATACCATTAGAGGTGAATAATCCCTGACTAAGTTACAACACTTACATTTTAAAGTGTGGCATCACTTACAGGTGAGATTATAGTCCCGGGCTAACATGTCAGCAATAAAAAAGCCTTTAAAAGAAATGTTGATATTTTACCTCACAAGTGGATACACGTTCTCAACGTCCCGAGTTGGCTGTCCAACAACGTCTTGATTACGGCTACAAAAAAATAAAATCATTAGAAGTTAGTTATGAAAATAACTATATGTAAAGTAAGTAGCAGCCCATTTACGTTTCTCTGTTGGATACATGCCTCCTCATTCATAGGAGAAAGGATTTCCGACCATAGACCCACAACGCTGCTCCACTGTGGATTGGCAGATATAGTACGTATACATTTATATATTATATTTTATTACTACTACTGCAACTATTATACTATACATATATTCTAAGGGGATAAGGTACTGAAGCTAAAACACAAGTATCTAGTTCAACTTCAGGGCCTGTGGACAAGTCACTTTCGAAGATTAGGTAAGTAAGTAGCAGCCTATTAACGTCCCACTGCTGGGCATAGGCCTCCTCACTCATATGAGAGAGGATTTTTAGAGCATAGGCCCACCAAGCTGCTGCCCTGCGGATTGGCAGGCACAGTACACAAGTGTATTCACTATTCCTTCACTCTCATAGTCCGACACGACCGGAGAGAGATCATGCGCAGGACCGACGTCTTAACGTGCTCTCCGAGGCACGGGGATGGATCACACCTCCAAATTTTTTCCAACTTTGGGCAAATATTGAGAAAATCTTAATCGAAAACTCAACATCGATTTCGAACTGGCCCGACCCGGGACTCGAACCCAGGACCTCATGTCTGTAGTCGAACAGGCTAACCACTAGACCAACGAGGCAGTCTTTGACTCATGACATTTCATTTTTCGATAAGTTTCAATATGAAACGTCATTCCCATACATTTTTTAGGCGTTAGCAATCTACGAAATTGACTTTTCTTCGGGCCCACGAGTGTTAATCGATAAACAATATTAAATACAAGTTTGCTCCATCTTATAAGAATACTTAAAAATGTATTAGCTAGATATATATTCGTTGCAAAGTAAAATCTATATATTGGTTAGATTATGAATGTAAGTGTGTATCTAATAATCTTAAAGGAAGTAATTAGAAACTAAATGACATAAAACTTTTATGTTAACAATAATAAATGTATAGTCCAACTTAGTAGACTTTCCACTGCCCCGAAATTAGCATCTACGTAGGTGACACCGTGGGCATTGCTAATATATAGATAATATAATAAGCAATAACTGCATTATTGTTGATATTCCAATTATAACAAAATAATAAATACAAATTCGTTAATAGCCAATACTATCTATATATTAGGCACTGCTCCAAATAACTGTTAAAAGATTATTTTGTTATATCGTACTTTAGCTTAATTTTACGGTAATTATTGTTTAAGCCATACATAATTTATATCCTTCGAGTTACATTCCAATACACGTCAACTAGGCGGCTCATCAACCCTGGTATTAAAGCAAAGCCATACTCGTCTCGATATAATTATTTATTCCTTCTTTGACAGATTTTTCATTTTAGAAAACAGTTTTTAGAGCCGTCAAATCTTCCATGCGATGTCGTAATTCAAACATAAATCACTTTCTTCTAATTTTCTATACGGAACGTAATTCCAGCCTTGCTTGCCAGTACCAACGCATAACGCAGCATAAATCCACTTTGGCGCTCTGCATACCGCCTGCCCACTTGTCCGCCAATATAATATAATAACTATCGCACTCCGCTGCTAAACCTGGATCCAAGAGCGCGTAACTCTTTTTTCCTTCCGCTATTTCAAAAAGCAACCATAAAGTCTACACGGTCACAAACAATAAAAACTAAACTGTACAATTTAATATTCACTAACAACTAAATTCATCCGCACTAAAATTAAATAAAAGGCCGTAAAAAAACATCTCCAAAATAAGCTAACACTGTATTTAAAATTTCATGAGAAATACCTAGATAGTCATAGAAAATCAATTGTAATATAATCCTTACACAGTTGGAGAGTCTTCATGTTCATTTATGGGCTGAAATTCATACCTGAAACAAAGTTAGTCTTGTAGTTTTTAATGAAAACTTTCGACGGTTTCACTGGCTAGCAGAGGTAATGGGTTCGATTTCCGTTACGTCAAATTTTGGATATTACATTTTCTACTCTACTATTGTTACCACCCCACCTAAGCCGCAAAAATATTTAATTCCGATACGACGTAGTGTAGAAACTATTTAGAGTTAAATTACCTAGTAATATAATAAAAAACATGGGGGAATTTTGCGTGTAAAATCGTGGAAAATAAGGTATATATATCACTGTGTATATAAGTCACTGTGTGCAATTATTTGAAATTACTTGAATGAGTGAGGATATAAATGCTATACCGTCAGCTGATGCAAGCTATTACTCTTGGCTTCTATACCAATTATTTTAATCCGCAGGCGGTTGTAATGCGACATGCGCTAGATGGACAAAATAAATTGAACTGATGAATAATATTGCTGTAACCTTTTCAGTTTTATTATGTGATATTAAAAATATATATTTTAACAGAATTCAATGGATATTTTCTTCGTTATAAAGAGAAAGATATGCAATTAACGATGGAAAATGATTTCAATCAAATGGATGCTACACCAGAAACACTATATCCTTTTGATGAAAGTTTCCACGATCAATTAGTATATTTACTTCATAAATTCCATTTTTAAGGTTTTGAATCGATTGCGGAGCATTGGCATAAACTTTATCTTACAAGTGATGTCCAAATGAAAAAGTCTAAAGGTGTCAAATCAGAACATCTAGGAGGCTAATTGTAATAATCTCTTCGAGAAATAACGCCCAGGAAACTTTTCTTGCGGATTGTTGCTGGTGTGGCTTCTAAGTCAACAAACGCAGTCCATATCAATATCTTCTAATTCCGGTCATAAAAATCATTAATAGCTCCACAGCATAATCCGTTATTAGATATGGATATTTCATGAAAAGGATATGATGCTGCAATCGTAGCCGCCACCACGTTTTGGCTGATATCTTTTCCATCGTTATTTGCATGCCTCTTTACAATGATAAAAATCTAATTTAATTATATCTATTTCTTATACAGATGGCTTTAATATGATTCACTGGCTCCTGAGCTAGATCTAACTCTGTGTCAGGAACCAGAGCCCATTCTAACTATAGCTAAATATCCATGATTTGTGTTAAAATACACTTATTTATTTAAATTAAAATGAAACACCTTATTAGAAAACCCTATAGATAAACATAACTAGTACTCACCATGATGCAGTTTCGACTGTGATAAATGTTGCTAAAACGCTAACAATACAAAGTACTTTTAACATGTTTGGTGTACCGCAGTCCCTCTGCATCAAACTAATAGCTTTGTAGTCAGAAATACATGTCAATTTATATAAACATTTACAATAACAACCGATTAGCTTTTTATAGAATACACGTAAAATACAAGTTGAGTCAGGATAATGGAATAACAACAGGATAAACGTATTAAGGATAAATCTTAAAAGCGATGTTAGTCTCCTGGTGAGACGCGTGAATTCTCGTTTAGAGAAATCAAATTCAAATTCAAAATATCTTTACTCAAGTAGGCCTTTACAGCACTTTTGAATCAAATATTGATTTCTTTCATATATTATTTCAATTTACGACTGATGATGATATTGAATAACCACTTACAATCTAAAATTTCAAGGGCTCCTTTGCGCTTCAGTCGAATTTACGTTTTTTTTCTCATCATCATTACAGTATATATTTTTAATTTATTCTTTATCGACTAAAGCAATTCATTCCCTTACACGCTTTTTTATCTTCTAAGTAGTCCTTTAAATTATAGAATGATTTATCAATTAGTTTTCTTTTATTAAAAGATTTAAATTTATTTAGAGACATCTTTGTAATTGGGGTTCGAAGCCTGGATCATTAAATTTGTCTTTACAAAAAAATCACAATGGTATGTGTCTATCGCACACTAAACACTGAAAAGATGAGGAAGTGTCTGTATGAAAGAATGCTGTTAGCGCTGTTAACGTTGCATTTAGACAGAGAGAGAAAAAGCCTGCTTACACGTGAGAGAAAGGGAAGCCAGACAAATCGGCGATGTAACGCGTTACATAACGAAGCGATTCACTTTCTCACAAGAAGTAATCACGTCAAAAAAGTAAAACTTACTTTATTTTATATAAGACTAAAGTTCATTTATTGCTGACAAGTTAGAGCTTAACTGCGTGGTTAGTGATGGTACAGTCTAAGGTGGTAATGAGTTAACCTGTTGTGGGGTTGTTTAACCCTTATGGTTTCTACACAGTATACACATTTTGGATTGGAAATTATTTTCTTGGTGACAAGTATGGGCTTTTATATAATCACGGTCGAAGTCTCCTTCCACTTCAGGCTCACGATTTCACTTCAGGCCCGTTGAAGTTAACAAGTATTACGAAGTGAATGTAGTGTCTCCAGAATTCGAATTCGTGACTCTTAATAAGATTGAGTTCTCACTATTCCTTTGATTTTATAAGCAATTGAAAAATAGAATTATCGTTTTGGCACGTAAGTATGATATTTGAGTCACTATTTCAAAATAAAAATAATTGACCCAGAGATAACCCAAATTATAAAGCCTATGTCATAAAGGCAATTGATAAATTGTATATTAGTCAAATAAAGTAAGTAGGTAAAATGAATAAGATTATAAATTGCTTCACCCACGTAGATATTAATCTCGTGGCAGTGGTAGTAGTCTCCTAAGTCGGACTAAAGATTTATATTTGTTAACATAAAAGTTTTATTTCATTTAATTCGATGCTCGGTAGTTCGACTAGTAGTACATTTGAATGGAATGTCCGATTTTGATAATTTAAAAAGTATTTTATAGATGTTGAAATGGTGTTTAATAAAATATATCATATAATTTAATAGGATAAGGATTGGTCAGAATAATATGGTTTGATTATTGTCGGCACTTTTATTAACGTTTAAAATGTAAAATTAAATAGTAGTTGTAGTGGCATTAGTAGTAGTTAGACATATAGTTCCTTGGGGTTTTTTTTTTTGTAGAAATTAATAAAAGGTCGAGTTGAAGATAAATAACTTCCACCTAAGTAGTATGTACCTTTTATTGTTGTTTGAAAAATTGAGGAAAGTCAGCAAATTGGGAATATGTGTACCCCACAATTTGAGTGACTGTAACAAAGCAGATAAGATGTCGATTGCCACTAGTCTTCTCTCACGTGAAAATAATGAAACCTTATTGAAGAAGTTTACTACTGGTGATGGAAAATGGATAACATATGAGAACATCAAGATTAACCTCCTCAGGCTGGGTAAAGATCAATCTCCTATACCAGATACTTAGCAAACATTCACGGCAAGAAAAATTTGTTATGTGTATGGTCACGTGGTCGCTGACTATGGGCTTTCGGATGAGGCCCATAGTCAGCGACCACGTGACTATGGGCCTCATTCGAAAGCTCAGAGTCACTCAGCGTGCGATGGAGAGGGCTATGCTCGGAGTTTCTCTACGCGGTCAAATCAGAAATGAGGAGATCCGTAGCAGAACCAAAGTCACCGATATAGCCCTACGAATCGCAAACCTGAAGTGGTTATGAGCGGAGCACATAGTTCGACGAACCGATAGACTTTGGGGTCGGAAGGTGCAGTAGTTTTTGTGACAAAACGTTACCAACATACATACATACATACAAAAACACGAATGTTCGTGCCATGATCCATCAGCTATTTTTAATTTTGTGCTTCATTGCTGGTTTTTTCGTAAAGTAATGTATTTTTTATGAAACTTTCGTTTAATTATCTCTATTAAAATGATGGAGCGTAAATAATGTTAACAAAACGATTTAAAAATATGATTTTCTTTTTAAAGTCAGGATCAATTTTTATCCGTCTCATCATCAAAGGTGTCATTAGTACTATCATCTGTCTTCGTTTTCGGGAGCGGTCTCTTAACACCTTGTATATTTACTATAAATTGAAGTTCTCTTGCCCAACTGGAGGTTTCATGTGCACTAAGCTTTAATTTTCTTATCAAATGACCCGTCGTAACCACAACTTACGTATAAAACAAGACATCTTGTAAAACCCAGTCATTAATTTAAACGTATTATTATGTATCATTTTTAAGTTATTTGTGCTTATTGGAGGACCTGTTTACATGAAAATTGTATCTTCTCAGCTCAAAATGAACACATCTTTGATTTTTGTCTTATGTTTAATATTTTTGGCAGCGTTTAGTGAATCGAAACCGAGGTATGCGGAAGTGATATACTAACTATATTAGTCATATTGTTACTATTAGTGTTAAAGTGTTTATTAGTAAAGAAACTCTTATATACTGCAAATATGAAGTATTTTTTGATGTGGAACAACTTAAACCAGTGTTGAAAATACATATTTCTTCAAAAACAGTACGTTCATAGTTTAAAATTTTAACGTGATAAACTCACAAGAAATAACTAATTTACAATATATCAAGTGTTTCGCTAGAAAATTGTATAAACTTCCCTAACTTTGGATTAGTGAGAAGCTTCAGCCGTGGCTAGTTACCAGCATAGAAGTAACACAGAGCGTACAATTTGCGTTTTAGTATTATGTTGTAAAGAAATCATTCTTTCTATTAGCGCTTGATTGTGATCTCACCTGATGGTAACTGATGATACAATCTAAGGTAGAACAGCGCTAATCTGTTAAGAAGCAATTTATTTCTGGTTTCTATACAGCACCGTACTGTTGATCACATATCCGTTTGCTTGGGGAAACGTCATTGATGTTGGGGTGGTAACGAGCCACGGTCTAATCTATCCACTGGTCCATACTCAGACAAATTAAAAATTCTTTAGACTAGATTTCCTAAATTCTCCCTGTCGGGAATCGAATCCTATAAATACCTCTACTAGACGAACGAGTATTCGTAACACAGCGCCAGCGAGGCCATCAAAAGCATTTGTGCAGTTTAACATCTTAGACTGTATTAAAACTGACACTATGGTGACATTACAAATGTAGGCACTTTGCTCAATTTCGAGTCAAAAGCAATTGTTTGGAGTACCTCGTGTTGAGTGAGTTAGTGAGTGAGCATTATGGCCTTTCTAATATCTTCAATGCACATCGATACAATGGACATACTCGTTCATAGATAAATTTATTGGTGTTAGAGATTAATTTTTGAAACACAATGTCAAATTTTCATCATTCAAACAGACGCAATATTTATTAAGCTTGGTAACATATCTATCACCTGTTCAGAAAGGGAAGAAACTCAGTAGTTCCTCTTTTGTAGAATACATTGTGTAAATTTAGCTTTGAATTCAAACTGTGTATTTCGTCTTCTAATAACCTAATGTTATATTTACAGAAGTGGTAGAATGGGCCGGTTCAAATTTCCAATTAGTGCAGAAAGCGAAGAAAGTAAGGAAGAAGCACAACAAGCCCCGTGTAGCGGATGTACTGTTAATAACATTGGAAACGGATACAAAAATCACAACGAAGTCCACATAATATATGACAGGAACGGTATAAGAAAATAAATAGATAAATTACTTTCACAACAAGTATGTTATTTTATTGTAAGAATATCTACCTAATGAAATTGATAAATAACTAACTGCTTCCTGCAGTGTTGCCGACTTAGTTCTCGACCTCCTTTTTTATGCATATCATTTACACATTAACCCTGAGCTACGACCATATTTTTTAATGCTGGGAAATGCCTTTATACATCCCGATAAGAGTAAAATCTTATCGGGAGTGTGGGACTCGCTGATAAACCAGAATACCCACTAACACCCAGCGATGCCCTCCACATCCTTTTGTAGAGCATAAGAGGATCGGTAGACGCAATCTACCCTGGCACTCCGGAAGATTCCTCTGGGAAACTTAAGAAGAAGGAAGGAGAAGCGTAAATCTACGCCTCTTACCTCTCAACCTCCTGCGCCGAAGTAACGGAGAGTCCACAGCGTTCACCCTGAGCCTCTCATGTGCCTCCTTCAGCAAAATAACACTTTCACAGAAGAAGGCCACTGCCCTCCACTCCCTATCACCGGTGAGCATTGCGCCAACTACGCCCTCCAGCGAAAGGTTTCCTCCGACCAACGACGTGCATAGATGTCGCTGGGGTCCCCACGCCGGGCATTATGCCAGAGTGTGCTGAGAATCCAAAGGTGCATCACATTCATAGCAGGCAGGCGTTTCCGGCGTTTCCTTTGGGAGAGGGAAGCTGCAGCTGAGGCCACCTCTATTCGTAGGAGGAGGCCGGGAGCCAGGAGACGCGCCTTTGCGAGTCTCCATCTATTCTGAATTGTCGTGACATACGATGTCCGGAGTCCCAGAGCGTAATGTCCCCACTGAACCTCTGGTACTTCTGTTCAGGACACTGAGGGTCCCGCTGGGTTTTAGTGGGAATTCTGTTCTTCAGCGAGTCCCACACTCCTGGATGAAAGTATGACTTTTAGCCAGGGTGCGTAAATGCATTTCCCAGCGGAAAAAAAAAGGCAAGCGTTTCCTCCCTACGAATAGTCTGATGCAGGTACTTGCCGAAACAACCATGTCCGGTCACCACCTGTAAGTGAGAGACCCGTACCCCCTAGATATCCAATTCTCAACAAAGCTGATATCGAACAAAGGTAAAGCGATTTATAAAAGCTACACTTTCAAATGGATTTAAGCTCGAGTGGATGAATAAATGATTTTTTTATTTTATTTAATGATATATTATTTTATAAATATTTGTACAAGAAAAATAGGGGGAAGGTTTAAAATCTTTATTCTTAAAAAATATCACTCAATGTAAAATGTATAATACAATATATACTTAAGTGATGTGATACATTTCATAACGAACTAAAAACTTGATAGTATTTAAAAAAAAACAATGAAAAACTTGAATTACAAATTTGAAGAGCTACACAGCCATTTTATAGCAAGTTTTAAAAGTTAGTTTTTATTAGTAATTTCAGTTTCAAGGGGATTAAATGAAAAAGTAGGGTTTAAAATAAACTTATTTAACGTATTCCACTCTAGTGACCCGGATAACACTGACTATGAGGACCTATCAATCAATAGGGTGAAACATGAAGGACATATGCGTCTTCTACCATCCTGCTTTCTCCGACGGCCAGGTAGGGCTTAAGCCGCTTGATCCTTTAGCCTGTCATTTGCCTCCTTCAGCGAGTTGACGTTCTCGCAAAAGAAGGAAAAAGACCAAAGAATGAGGCGCATTTTTCTAACTCAATATTCGTTATAACGCAAGCTCAAACACGCGAGGAGAAATTGAAAGGAAAAAAAAAGTCTGGTAAAATTCCCCTTATTCATGAAGCCGTATTTACATTTACCTTAACAAGATTGTCCTGAACCGTCCCAAAGTTTGTCGACACTAAGTGGATGGGTAAATATTATTTTTATCGCGGTGCCGGCTTTGTTAGTGACGCTGAACCCGGGATATCCGACCTTGGATATAGTTGTCACTGCAAAATATACAAAACTTCGCACTATCGTATTAAATTAAAAGTGCGTGCGTCCAACATGCCAGAAGGAAAACTTTTTGGCAAACTAATTTTTAAGTCTTGTTTATATTTATACAAACCTAAAACTTTATATTTCCGAGACTTAGAGGGAGGAAAATATCTTAGGACTTGGATGAATTTAATTGTCATTAAAGAATTTAAAGTGTCGAAAATTAATACAAATGATTGAAATCTCAAATGACGAATTGTAAATAAAAATGCCATGCGTTTTTTGTCAATATTAGAAATTCATAATTAAATTTTGTTTTTGATTTTAAAATTTAGAAAAGAGAATTTATGAAATATTTTAATTTTATATTTTATGAAAAATAGTATATTACATGACGAGTGGCAAATTAAAATGCTACATGTCATTTGCAAATATTAGAACTACCTAACCCTCGAACGAATTAGCTAAAAAAAAATGCTGTATGCTGTATCTTCGTGACGCTAATCACGCGTTTCATCCGTAAAAATTTAATTTAAAGAAGTTTCACATCAAAAATCGTATAAAGAGAAAACTTTTAGAATAATCATACTATAATTTGACTTTTTAGGCAATAAAACGTGAGAGAAAATTAATTGCTTGACTAAATTTATTGTGGGTTGTTCTCAGAGTTCTCAAAGGACACCCTTGTAAACTTACATTTAAAGTCGTATTTTAATATCATCATCAGTCGTTCATTTTAAATAATATGTAGAAATAACGATATTAGACGACAGTTTTGAAAACAATGACGTTCGTAACAAAAAGAACATTGAACTTACGAAATATTGAAGTTTTCGTAGACAAAAAACTTAAACTTGATGTTCTCAGTCTGCGAGAGCTTTACAAACTGGATACGAAGGTAAGAGTGGAATTTATATGAAGTATTTTTCTACAAAATTAATTTTCTCGCAACTTTAATTAAAATACTGTGTTGTTTTATGAAATAAACTGCTTTTTTTTCACTCTTGCACGAATCATTAAATGTAACGGTGCAATATTTATTAATCATTTGGCCCGTTGCTGTTTCATTTTTATTTTATCAATGGGTACAGAACTAAGCTACATAATAAAATTTGCTGAATTTTCACTATCGGGAATCGACCACAGCACCTCAACTAGCAATGCAAATGCTAACTATTACGCCAGTGAGAACGTCTTAAATTCTAAAGTGATTTAACATGTTTATACTTTATTGTACACCACACTCGAAAAAAATACAAAAAGAAGACTTAAACTATGTAAGTTATTGACGAAAAAGTATTTTAAACGAATTCTTCCAGATAATTTTAGGGAAAGAGACTCAAGTAAGTGATAATATTTAATACACTACAACACATAAACACATAGGCATAAAAAATAACATCAGTTATATACATACACATAAAATTTTTACGGATGAAATGCGTGATTAGCATAACGAAGATGTGCACAGTTTTTATGCTAATTCGTTTGTAGGTTAGGTAGTTTTAATATTTACTAGTAACATGTGGCATTTTAATTTGCCACTCGTCATTTAATAATCTAGTATACTATTTTTCATAAAATATAAAATAAAAATATTTCATAAATTCTCTTTTCTAAATTTTAATTTGCCACTCGGCAATTTACTCGGACAAGTATATTACTTGTCCGAGTGCAATAGTCAATGGAACGCTGGCGCCATCTATCTATCGGCGTGGGCAAAGTTAATAGTGACAATCCGGCGCGCATCTCTCCAGTTCTCGGGTGACGGTCTGCCAGAGCAGTCGACTATTGTAACTGTGGCGTTCCTAGCTATTATTATTAATGATATCGGGGACATTATGTGATTGAACATTAAAATCTGAGTTAATAAATAAAGTGTTTGATTGCACCAACATTACCCATCAAGACCCACAGTATGGAAATTTAATTATGGATGCTACTAACGACAATTTCGGTGAAGAACCCTGTGCCCCTATGCTTTACGCTCCTTCTCTCCTATTCTCCGACATAATATTTTTCAAAAAATATAAACTAAAAATATTTCGTAATTCTCTTTCCTAAATTTGAAATTCAAAAACAAAAATCACGTGGCATTAGATTTACAATTCGCCATTTGAAATTTCAATAAATTATTTGTATTATCTTTGACACTTTAAATATTGTAATGATAATTAAATTTCTAAGATATGTTCCTTTTTCCCTCCCTCTAAGTCTCGGAAATGTAAAGTTTTATATTTGTTTAAATATAATCTAGAATTACAAATTCGTCTGCCAAAGAAGTTTCACTTATTATATGTGTACTTTGTACGTACGCACTTTTATCATTAAATAAATAAACATTTTTTTGGGATAAACAAGTAACAAGATTGATATCCCAGATGGTTGGCGCATCAGCATATTGCCGCATTGGTACACAAACCAATATGACGCTAATTTTCAGGCGTCTCCTAAGAAAAAAAATCCCCACGTAGTTCCCGTTCCCGTGAAAATGTGCGATACACCCTACCTAATCTACATTGCGTTAGAAAATAAAACGATACACTAGATTTCTAAATGTAGTATTAAAATCTCGTGATTTTTGGGTTTAGTGCATTAATACATTATACAGTCATCTGCACCAGTCCCAAGTCTATATAAATTAAAAATGTTATTTAAATTTGTTCTCTTGGGTATCGAATCTAGGATCTCTACTAACGATGCGAGTATACGCCAGCAAGGTCATCAAATCTATCAGGACGTATGCGAAAGCTTTCCAATTTTCAGTTAGATCGCGACCACGTTACAGAGTGGACGTCACCTCGCATCGCATTTCTCGGAGATAAACACGATTCAAATAACGCGCGAGTGCTATTTCTGATATTATGCTATATAATCGGACACTATTTGTATCGAAAAAGATAACCCAAAGGTAAATATGAATAGAAAAATATTATGATTATTTATCAAAGAAAAGTTTTATAAAATAGTATAAACATTTTCGTTCATTCTAAATTCACTAGGTTATCCGTGAGGGATATCAAAGCATTAGAAATCCCTTATAATACGAAACCTTTTAGCTTCGTATGTGAAAGAGACCAAAGTCTAACAGTTTGAGGTTAAACAAAACTACCTCATTTCGTAATACATTAAAATTTCAACGCTTGGTGTTGTGTTACAAAGTTTTTGCTTTAGAATTGAAAATAAGGTTGGATACTACTGCTTATAATAAATTCAATTATGTAATTGTCCTTGGAATGATTTATAAAGTGTAGTACCTGTATTTTCGTGTAAATTATGTTTTCAAAATTTTATTTTTATGCTAAAATAAGGGTTATTTGGAAGTAAAATGACACTGAAAATCATTGAAATAATAATTTTCATCCCAAAGTTTCCACAAGAACTGGAAATTCTAAAAGTGAAGGAAATCGCAGATTTATTCTGTAAACATTTACAAAATTATTTTAATCATGAGTTGTTATTTTGACGTTACAAACAGCTAGTTAAATTTGCCTTATGGTCGCCCACTGGTCGAAATTCGACTGTGATTAATTTAAATTATAGATTTGAAGATTATTAAGGTTCTATTATCAATAATCTATTATTATTAAATATTTTATAAAAAAAAATAACAATATTCACTCCTTCTTTATTATAATTGTAGGAAATTACAAGCTTCAAATTACTCTTTTTACAATCGTTTTTATCAAATGGTTGTACATTTGAAAAAATCGTCGAAAATTTAGATATTTTTTGATCCCTTAATTTATTCCGCTGGTTATCTGGTGTATGTGATATTATTAAAATATTCTTTATTCAAGTACGCTCAAAGAGCTCTTTTTAATCGTCAGTAGTATGTTTGTCGGTAACAAATCTACCACCTGTTTGGAAAGTTAAAGAAACTCGGCGATTACTCTTTTAATTATAGTATTACTTATTTTACTGTAATCGTGGAGTCCTGTACTGATTATATTAAAAGAATAAATAACAAATTAATAATTAAAAACTTGAAATATTCTTATTACAGATGAAAGCGTGGACGGCTCACGAACAGGACACAACATTGTCCTGTTGCAGAACGTTGCATGTAAAACATGCAGCATATGCAAGCGCGCTCTATACATTGGTAAGCATTATATTATAAACTACTTAAGCGATTTCAAAAAGTTTTTCACCATTAGAAAGCTACATTTTCACCGAGTAACATAGGCTTATTACTTTCTCAAAAAAAATAGGAATCCTTAATAGAAATATATTAATTTGTCCCACGTTGTGAAAAAATTAGTAACAAAAATTTTGTCATTGTGTACGCTACGGAAACTATTGATGATAGAACAAACAAATGTTCTACAATATTATATAACGTATTAGTATCAACAAAAAATTCCACAATACCATACGTCCAACTATTGTAGTTATGCCACTATAACAACTTTTTTTACTTTTTAAAAGTAAATAAAAGTGTTGACAATAATCAAACCGAATTCTTCATACTGCCTCATTGGTCTAGTGATTAGCATGTTCGACTACAGAAATGAGGTCCCGGATCGGGCCCATTCAAAAATCAATATTGAGTTTTCCATTAAGATTTACTCAATATTTGCCCGAAGTTGGGAAGTTGGCGGTGTTATCCACCCCCGTGCCTCGGAGAGCACGTTAAGCCGACGGTCCTGCGCCTGATTTCTCTTCGTTCGTGTCGGATTCCCGTCACACCGACCTATGAGAGTGAAGGAATAGAGAGTGCACTTGTGTACTATGCCTGCCAATCCGCAGTGGAGTAGCGTGGTGGGTCTATGCTCTTAAAACCCTCTCTCATGCGAGAGAGGAGGCCTGTGCCCAGCAGTGGGACGTTAATAGGCTGCTACATACTTACTTCTTACTTATTATTACTCATATCTCAGTATTACGATTATCCTATTATATAAATTTTATTTAACACCGCTTCAATACCTGTTAAATACTTTTTAAATTATTAAAATCGGACATTCAATGCAAAAGATATTACGAATTTTAAAATGTCAATCTAAAGTTCTGATATAATGTAGTCGTCATTATAGCGGTAGCCATATTCATTCATGTCATCATAAACACATATAGACAAAAACGATTTTATGTATTCCAGAATGACTGTTTTTATTCGTTAGCATAGTTTTTCTGGAATATTCAGTACAAATATCTGTCCAAAAGTTATTTAAAACTAAGTGAAATAATACAAATGACAAAAGTTAAAAAAAAAGCGGTAGAGATGAGATCGTTCAGAAGTATGTGTGGATTAAAACTGAGTGACAGAGTTAGAAATGGTGTGATAAGAGAACGTTGTGGTATAAAAGAAGATGTAGTGACTAAAATCGAGAAAGGTATGCTTAGATGTTTTAGGCATGTAGAGAGAATGAGTGAAAGGAGACTGTCAAAAAGGATTTATGAGTCAAGAGTGAACGCGAAAGTTGGAAGAGGAAGACCAAGGCGAACGTTCCTGGACCAAATCCAGGACATTTTAAATAATGGCCAGGTCAAGAGTACTCTAAATCGACGAACTTGTATGAAGGGTTTAATAAGAGTGAAAGAAGCGAGGGAGATATGCAAGGATCGTGGTAAGTGGAAGGATGTTGTCTCTGCCTACCCCTATGGGAATGAGGCGTGATGCTATGAATGTATAAAATATTTTTTTACATAAACAAGAACAAATTTATATTCAGACTTAGTCGACTTTCCACTACGAGACCGGTATCTTCGTGAGTGTAACAGCGGGGCATTGCTAGTTGGTTATATACTCGTAACTAATGTTTTTCTTGAATAACCCTACGTATTTCCACACTTCTCAAGTAACTATACTTATCTATCTGCTGACTTTCTTTTCCTAAAACGCTTGATCAATTCCGATGGTTGTATCACATTTTTGTAAATGCGATAATAAAATATTAAATAAAATAAATAGACAATGAAAGATTGTAAAGTAATCAAACATTATTCGAGATTAAAACATGATTCGGATTCATTATATCAATATATTTTGTATACAAAGAAAACAGATATAAGATTGTTATCCATTAGGAGAAAGTAATCTTTTTAATTTCAAATTAACAGCTAAACGCATAGGAGTGTACATGTGACACTTATATACAAAGAAGCCCCTTGTAAAATATATGTCTGTCTGTATGTTTGTTTCTATTAATCTTTGATACGTCTGGAGAGATTGAAACAATACTTTCATTGCTAAATATTACAAAAATGTTTTAAAATTTACTCATATTAATGTATATACGGTATTTAAATACAAACATCCTTGTTAAAATATATGCTTGTCTGTATGTTTGTTCCTGTTAATCGCTGGAACGGCTGATCCGATTTAGATGAGACTTACACTAGTGAATATTAAAAATAATTACTCGATCCCGATACTCCCGTTTTGAAAATTTATTATCACACTATTGCGTTTTTAATAATGTTACTTCATTACTCCTCTTGTAATAATGAACAGAAAATTGAGAATAATCCATTAAACCATGCGAGATTCGACGGGGTCGTCGCAATCAATATAAATATGATAACGTAATCCCTTTGAGAGAAGAAATAATTAATGGTGATCTATAATAATGTAAGCAAACAGATGACGACAAACATTATGTGTTTAATATGTTAGCAAGCCTTACATCATCGGTTTAAATCAATAAATATATTACTCCAAATAAACCAAAATTTTAGTAAATTGTACAATTAATTGCTTTATTTTAGCAACATCGACTCAATGGTGTTAGTGCAAACAATACTTATAACGTTGTTAGTAAAACTGAAGACAAATATAAATTACTTACTTTTAATCTAAATTTAACTATGATAATATCACTTAAAAAACACCTATAATCTTCCTGCCTTCTCGTTCAGCCCAAACTGCACTTTGAGGAACTGGTGGTAAAGTGGTGAATCCATCCTTCCAGTTAACAAGATACTGTGATGGAACGTAACCCCGACATCAAGGACGCCAATCTTCCTACCTTGTAGTGGCGTAACTACAATGTGGGCCCAATCACAAAAATGTCACGTACTTATTTTAATTTTAATAGTACCCCTTAAGTAGTTATCCAACATTCATAACAATCGTATTTGAATAGCATGGGTTTATATATTTACATTATTTTAAATCCACCAGACTATATACGTCCCACTGCTGGGCGTAGGCCCCCTTTCTTAGACGAGAGGGAATAAGCTATAGACCCCACGCAAGCCTTCATCAAAAGACTTCACATCTTACATTTGCTAGCATTTCCATGAAGGAACCACATCTTGAAGAAACCTGCATTCATTTACAATGAAATAATAATAATAATTTAATTTTAATAAGGTGTTTATCAAGAAAAATCTTTTTTTCGAGCTTATTGTTCCGCAAAAGTCTATTACATAATCAAAGTTTAGATCGGGCCATAGTTATGCTTCCAGTACCTCTTGGGCCAGGGGTCAGTTACGCCACTGCTTCCTTGCCTCTGCAAACATAGCTGATGCCGAGTAGAATCTCGGCAGGCCAAACAACGTTTTAAATGCGTTATTGTAATGCACCCTAAATGAGTCTAGTACTTTCTGGGTGTAATTAGTCCAAAGACTCCTAGTATGCCAACATGTTACGTACTGCCAATGTCCTGTATTCCTCTTCCATTTCAGCCTGATCCTTGAGGTCCTCCGAAACCATGTCCCAGATATTTAAATATTTTGACTCTCTTGAACGGGACCCCATTTAAAGTAAGGCTCGTTCAATACGAGCCTTACTTTAAATGCTTTCGAGGGGCCTCAAGTACCAGATATTCACATTTAGTCAGGTTATATATAAGCCCATGTCTAGCTACATATTCCTCGCAGGTTTTGAGTAAATCTCTTATAGAACCCAGCGTCATGTCATCTGTGTAGCTTAAGTTATATACACAGATGGCATCTATCCAGCTATATTCAGAATAGTAATAAATCCTACAAATATCTAACATTCTGAATAAAAATATAAGTAAACTTACATCTTCCAAATATCAGATTCCCTTGTAGAATCCACTGCGTATTATATCGATAAAATGTTTATCAACAACTAAGTTGTACAAACATTTTCGCATAGAGAAACATATTAAACAAACATGTAACGAAATTACAAGAACGCGGAAACAACTTTGATTAAATAACAATTTTATCGTATGATATTGTTGTTTTAGAACTTACTGGTATTTTCATACTAGAGAAACCGACAACGCTATATTTTGGCTTAATATTTCAACTGTTAAGCTTCAAATTTCACATTTCTCTACGAAAGTTATTATTTTATTATATAGACCTTTTTTTTGTTCGGACTACGTTTAGCTGTTAGCCCTACTGGCTTTTACAGCGTAACCGGGAGGAGGACGGGCTCTTATGGAGGCCGCCACATTTCGAGTGCGAGCCCTGAAAAGGGCTCGCTCTCGAACTGAGNTTTGTTGGATAGAGAAGAAAGAGGTTTAACGAACGATACTTTTAGGATAGTAATTATTAATTCACCCCAAGATTTCTTTATCGTCGAAGTACAATGAATTATAATAAATCGAATCAAATCAAAAATATCTTTATTCAAGTAGGCATATTACATCACTTTTGAATCATCAAGTAATATTTTTTTCCACATTTTAATTCTAATGTACGGTTGATGATGGTACTCAAGAACGACTTAAAATCTAAAGTTACGAGGGTTCCTTCGCGCCCTGATCCGAGAGTAGTCCACAACAAACTAAATCAGGTATTTTGTATTTTTTTTTGTTACCATCATCATTGCAATATCATATTAGTTTAATATATTTTAATTCAAATTAGAGCAATTCGTTTACTCCCACGCGTTTCTATCGTCTAAGTAATCTTGCAACTTATAATACGATATTTCTATCAACTTTCTTTCAACAAAGACTTTGAATTTATTAATTGACATCTCTAGAACGTCTTGAGTAAGTTTATAGAAACGTATACAGTTACCCTTAAATTGTTAAGTTTTACGCAGCCTACTAGAATTTACATGCACTCTTTTTATCAAAAGAGTCAATGTTTTTATGTACATACAACAAGTTTTCTAATATATATACGCAGTGAACTGTCATTATGTTGACTGCCTTGAATTTGTCTCTTGGACCCATATTGTAAATCGCACGAACGGCTCTTGCATTGCATCTATATCAGCAGCATTACCCCAAAGTAGAATACCATATGACATAATGCTGTGAAAAATAGCTGAAATATATATGATAATATGATTTTACAATTAGCTTTCTCTTAATAAGTGTTTCATCGTAGTCAATTTCACCTTAATTTATTCACCAAGTTAATTGAAAGCAAAGGTTATAAAAACATTGAGTAGTTGTATCGCGCCCCATTCGTTGGATACAGTGCCCTAAAATAATATTATCTCCTACTAACAAGGCCATCTATATGGCAACAGAATATGAATATTGCCAGAGAAACCTATACAAATTCACGTTAATTTGAAAAAGTTATTTGCTTTACCATAATATATTGGCTTCATTCAAATGTAAATACCATATGAAGTATGTGATTTATAAGTAAACATTTATGTGGAGCGTGTGATATTGATTGGTTGGTACCAATAAATGGGATTCTATGGTTTTTTAACCGACTTCAAATAAATGAAGGTCCTAATTCGACTGTTTTTTATATGTTAACATAATGACAGTTCACTGCATATACATATTAGAAAATTTGTTGTACGTACACAAAAACATTGACTCTTTTAATAAAAAGAGTGAATGTATATCATATAAATTACGAAACAAAAACAAACTTGTTGTAAATTCTAGTAGGCTGCATAAAATTAACAACTCATTTAAGGGTATACGTATACGTTTCTATAATAAACTCCCACAAGACCTTTTAGAAATGTCAATTAATAAATTCAAAGTCTTCAAATTAAATTCAAATTCAAAGAAAGTTGATAGAAAAATGGTATTAAAAGTTGCAAGAGTACTTAGACGATAGAAACGCGTGGGAGTGAACGAACTTCTCTAATTTGAATTGAAATATGTTAAACTAATATGATATTGTAATGATGATGATAACAAAAAAAACAAAACACCCGACTGAGTTTGTTGTGGGCTCTTCTCGGATCAGGGCGCGAAGGAACCCTCGTAACTTTAGATTTTAATTGGTTCTGGAGTATCATCATCAGACGTACATTACAATTAGAGTGTGGCAAAGAAAAGAAAAAAAATATAATTTGACGATTCAAAAGTGCTGTAATATGCCTACTTGAATCAAGATATTTTGATTTGATTTGATATGATTTGATTTGAAATGACATTCTTTCAAATCTAGTAGTAATCTTTGTAATTAATTTGGTTTGCTTAATGATATGTAATTTAAAAGTATAAGTTATTTAGTAAAAATCTGTGAAATATTCTTTTGTATGTATTTAAGCCTTTGTTGCTAAATAAATGAAATTATTATTATTACTATTATATTTCAAAAAGCACTGGATACTTGTAGGGTTCAATATAATAACCGGTTCCGTATGTTGTTCGGCCTACTCAGATTTTGGTAGGCATCGGCCATGTTTACTGAGGCAAGGATAGATGATTTATTTACCCTACAAAGAAAACGGCTGGCGTCCTTATTAACAAGGTTACGTGCCAGTACAAACAGCATCCTGAGGATGTTAATGGGCAAGATGGACTCGCCACTTTGCCACCAATTCCTCAGGGTGCAGTTTGAGCTGGATAGTAAGGTGGGAGATTGATATTATAGGAATAGTTTTATATAGGTTAGATTAGAAATAAGTTATGAATGTTACTAACGTAGTTATAAGTGATGTTTGTAACACAAGTGAAGAAATTTATTTATTATTTGTTTTTTATTAAGATTGTATTGTCAGAGAATATACTCAACAAAATTTTTTGTATTAATCTAAACTAATATTTTAAAGAGGAAACATTTGTGTTTTTGTATGTGTTTATAACTTTTCACACAAACTACTAGACCGATTTCAAAAAATGTTTCACCTTTAGTAAAGTACATTTTCACCGAGTGATTTAGGCTATAACACTTTCTCAAAAAAAAAAAAAGGGTACTTAAGAAATATTCATTAACGTAACCCAAGGCATGAAACAAAAAATCTGTTATCGCGAGCATTGTGAAAACTATTGAAGATAGAAAGAAAATGTCCTACAATGTTATGGAACGTATTAATATCTACAAAAAAAGTCCACGATACCATATGTCCAACTACTGTAGTTGTGTATAGGGTACTTCTGAATAAAGAATTACAAATAAATCTCTTACACCTAATGTTGTAAAATACAACTAATGCCTTGTTCTACATTCACAAAGTAATAACTTTTACAATTCATGTAACTATATATCATTTAAGAAATTAAAATAATTTATTAAAAGAACATTTTAAAGTCTTATAAACTAGAAAGATAACGAATAAACAGTCAAGTTGAGTTGAGTGAACCAATAACGCGTTGCCTGTAACACTCAGTCAGCGACTTTTCTCGAGGGATCGTTACATAGTCGAGCGTGATGGCTCAGTTTTATTAAATACTCAAAAAAAGGGGCAATAAAAAGTAAAGATCCTATTATGTAGATAATCATTGTGAAAATTCAAGCCACCGTTAAATAGACAGTCTCCTTTGCATACAAATTAATTAACCAAATCCATAAATACTTGCTCACGCTACGAACTAATTTAGTGGAAAATTTACGATGACACCGCGCCTTAACTTTCGGGCTTGTTTTTCTCGCCTCCTATTTTGTTTTTCACCTCACTGAACCTCAAAATTACTAACACTTTACCTCTTGGAAAATTGGCAAACTTCCACATCTTTAATAAATGAAAAGTTATCACATTTTACTTTATTTATCCGATAGGGTAGAAATATGAACATACGGGGAAAATCGCAAAAAATACACATTATTTCATCAAGATTCATTGAAATTGGTTTCAAACACACGTACAGAATAATTATATATATATATATATATATATATATAAAGACTAAACGTATCTGACTCATTTTATTAAACTTAATCTTATCTGGGCCCTTAGACAACGTAACTTTCGTAGATTCCTAACGCTTAAAATATATGGAAATGACGTTTCATTTTTCTATATATTCCGATATGAAACGTCATTCGCATAAATATTTTAAATGTCCTCGAAAGTGACGTTCTCTAAGGGGACTGAATCTTGAATGAAGATATACCAAAATTTCATCAAAATCGGTGTAGTCGTTAGAAAACAATATGAATACGCATGCGCTTGCATTCATTCCTGTTGATAAGGGTTGATGCAGCCTAAGATGGACCTCACCTGCCTAAGAGGTGCCTATTCATCCTAACTTTAAAAATACCAGGATCGCAGGAGTCTGGAAAAGCGGAAGCCAGTAAGGCATTCCACTCCGTAGCGATACGGATCAGACACGATTGGCTAAATCATTTGGTGCTGCCTTGCGGGATGTCCACTAAGTACGGGTGTTCTTTATTGATGATGATGTCCTCCGTGACGGTTCCGCCCACGGCGTATCTGGCTAATTTTTATTGTGTGATCTAATATGGCTTGAAAAACCAGATTATGTTTTGAAAGTTCTGTAGAAGACTGACTAGGTTTAATGGTAAGCAGAGTGATCCTAAATAGGGCTGCTTAGTCATCAGATCGAAGCTGCCGAATCGATTTACCCATCTCAATCGAAAACAAAAGCGACCACTCTCATCTGACCGCCTACGTGAAGAGAGACAGCTAAAACACGTACAAACCGTAATTCAAAAAATCCAATAAATTAACTAGCTAGAGTTCATCTGCACGAGATATGTTTAAAGTGGGTAAGCAGTTGCGCTCCTGCAAACCCACTCTCGCTTCCAACACTACCAATGACCGATGGACCGGTTTTCCAGCAGGTAGGACGCAGTGAGTTGGCCGGAAATCATATCATGCCTTGATTGCGCCCTTTAAGGTGTATCACATCACATTCCTACCTCGCCAAGGTAATTAAGCATAAGCATTAAAGCAAGCATTTGCCAATGGACGTTGCTCGCCTCCCGTGCCAAAGCAGACTTCGTGTACCAACCCAGAGGACTCCTGAGAATGAACTGTGACATAAGAAATGCCTTACAGCACCCTCCACTAGAGTTAGCCCAGTAATCGAAGTGGTTATCAGGGTGTGGCCGCTGCGTACGAGGATTAATTAGTGGAGAGATTGTGAATAGCTTGCAAAGGAGTGTCGGAGTTGTTTCACTGTAGGATGTTGATCAATACCTACCACACAGCTATCCACCATCTTTATTAAAAGGGCGACGGTTTCTCCTTCGTGCATATATTTCCTATGCACACTCTACGAAGTATATTCTGTAACAGAAGTATAACAAACAGGCAACGTTACATCTATACTGCAGACTTGTCATTCTCCAAACGAGTTTTTCGTCGCCTATGGGTCTCCGTGCTCCGTCTCCACCGAATCCAATGCATCAAGCTCATACTTGGCTTAGCAATTCCAAAAGTGGCTACAGTAATCTATACACGACCTAACTTGTGCTTGGTTAAAGTCTACAGCTGTTTAGGTGTACAGTATTGCTTGACCTTATTAATGATACCAAGTTTTTAGCCGCAGTTTGTGTTTTGGGCTCGATGCACTGCCGGAAGTTAAGAGTGGAAGACAATGTGATAACATACAAAAACATTCCGAAAAGTAGAAGTGAATGGAAAGATACTCTTTTTTGCCGTGTACAAGCTTGCGTTAACGATGACCCTTCCTAACTTTATATATAAAAAAATCGGGTTATATACTGTATATATTAGTCCATCCGTCTGTAGTATTTCTCTGATATGTTAATATTTATTCTGCGATTCGAAGTTGCGACGAATCTGACTAATCACTTATTCATAAGTGTGTAAAGGATAAATTGTGTAAAGGACACTACTTTCTTAGATTATAGATAGGCATCGATTTATACATAATTGAATACTATATATAAACAAGTATGTACGATATTTGCACTTACCTTTAACGTTGTAATTCCAATTACAATATAGTACAATTTCGTATGCAAAATAACAAACAATGTTTTCACGAAGCTTACTAAAGTTTGTTTGTAATAGTCGCACATATGACATCGGATTCATGCTCCAAAGTTTTGAACTCGGGCTAATGCCAATGAGTTATGAAAAGCTTAATTGGAAATTGGGGATAATTTTGTTATAATTTCGCTAGTCCCAATTAAGTAAAGGTCTTCAAAAGGACATGGGGTTTAGCAATATATTTTTGCGATGTGAATGCTTCCTTAGAATAATTTTGGGGTATTTCCATATCCCCGTGGGATATATAACTTCATTGACTGAAGATTTTTATTTCGATTCCTGATTAAAATTTAATTTCCACTTTAGATTGTGTCGTAACTTACCTTTAGTTGAGTGGTGGGAGCGGAAGCAATGGATCGAGCGCATCGCCGGCGTTGACTAAATCTGATTAGTCGACTGCCGGCACCCGCCCCTTCTGCAATTACCTCAGCACCCGCTGTCGCCTTATCTCCCGCTTGTCATGTCCGCACGTGCGTGCTAGGTGGGAGAATTATATAAAAAACTTCCCCTTAGTTTGCATGCACACTTCGCCTCATAATAGGAGTGGATCCTACAACTAAGCATGACTTGTGAATATTAAAGAACCCAGATCTCAGCAGAACCCAAGACCCAAGCCCGAATACTATATAGAAGCGAACTCTGAAAACCCTAGCGACGGAATCATTTAACCCGGAAGAGCTAAACAACTGAAAACTATAGCTTTGAATATTGATGAACCAATCCCTCAAGAACTGATGACCCGAACCCCAATATAGTCAACTGAACAAGGAGGGATTTGCTTGATCCTGACACCTTCCCCAACAGTGAGATTACAGTCAAGCTCTTATGTAGCAACAACAAAAATGATTCCTTTCTAAAAGTAAACAATTAATACCTACAGATTTTCCCATTTTCCCACGGGAAATGATACTTTGCTAGTGACATCAGTGGACACAACTAGTTATAGATAAACTTTAGCATTAATAAATCTGTCATCATGCAGTTTGTGCATCTGAAATCACAGAATGACAAATGTGATATTGAAACAGTTCACGTGAGTTGTAATTAACGCGATGTTATTCTGTAGCGTTTGTAAATGTAAATTAACAATTTCGTAATGGAAGACTGAATAATACAAACGAATATAGTAGACTTTTTAGGCGCGTTGTAGATTTTATTTAGTGGGTGTTGAATGAGACTGAACTGAAATACTCGGTTATGTAACGCTAGAGTAAAGTTGGTCCTCATCCAATAAGTGAGGAAGAGAACTAAGTACAATTAAGTACAAGTCGCATTTTAAATCTATGATATATTCTAAAATATCCACCCATTTTTTTTAATTGTTGTAATGATGGCATCCATGAGAAAACCGGATAAGTCTTAAATTTGCATTAAGCATGTGCTCGAGAAATGGACGAATACTCGTAACTAACTTACTCAAGATCACTCCAATCTATTTCAATGAATCTTTTTTATTGGATTTTTTATACTTCTTAGATTATTTATACTTCAAGGGTTGTTTGATTATAGTTTGGTTACGTTTTGATGATGAGAGTAACTTCGGTATGGTCAAGTGATTGTCGTAGTTAAATATGATAATCAATGGAACTCCTCAATGGCTTACAGTAAGGGTGCAATTTTTGTCAGAATATACGAGTATTAGGTTGCCGGTTCGGTCCCGGGTGTGACGATACATACATACATACATACATACATACATAATATCACGCCTCATTCCCATAGAGATAGGCAGAGACAACATCCTTCCACTTGCCACGATCCTTGCATAACTCCTTCGCTTCTTTCATTCTCATTAAATCTTTCACAAGTTCGTCGGTTTAGAGTACTCTTGACTGGCCGTTATTTAAAATGTCCTGGATTTGTTCCAGGAACGTTCGCCTTGGTCTTCCCCGTCCAACTTTCGCATTCACTCTTGACGCATAAATCCTTTTTGTCAGTCTCCTTTCATTCATTCTCTCTACATGCCCAAACCATCTAAGCATACCTTTCTCAATTTTAGTCACTACGTCTTCTTTTATACCACAACGTTCTCTTATCACACTATTTCTCACTCTGTCACTCAGTTTTAATCCACTCATGCTTCTCAACGCTCTCATCTCTACCGCATTTATTTTACTTTTGTGATTCTTCTGCCATACCCAACTTTCACTACCATACATAAGTGTTGGCACCAACACTCCAGCATGCACTGCCAGTCTAGCCCTTTGAGACACCATCTGGCTATTCATAAAAGCATGCAGAGCACCATTTACCATATTCCCTGCATTCACTCTCCTTTCGATATCACTTTCACATGTTCCATCTTTTGTAAATTTAGATCCCAAGTATACAAATTCTTTCACCTCTTCCACTTGTTCCCCATCTATCAAAATATTGCCATTCATCATAGATTCATCTCGTTCAAAAAGCATAACTTTCGTTTTGTTTACATTCACTTTCATTCCTTTCCCTTTCAAAGCTTCATTCATAATATTTAGCATCTCCTGAAGCTCGTTAGCGGATGACGCAAGTATTACTTGATCATCAGCGTAGAGTAAACATTTGATGACTAATTCATTCATTCTTAACCCATACATACATTCTTTTAAATCTGTCAAACATTTATCCATGAAAAGGTTGAACAGCCATGGTGACGCAACACATCCCTGTCGAACACCTCTTTCGATAGGAAACCACTCCGTGTACGCTCCGTTTATTCTGACACAAGCACTAAAACCCTCATAGAGAGACTTCATTGCTTGAATCAGACAACCGCTCACCCCATACGTCGATAACGTTGACCACAGCTAATTCACCACTCGAACATAGGCCTTTTCTAAATCTACGAAAAAGCAATAAACTTTTTGGTGTTTAGCCAAACATTTTGCAGTTATGCAGCGTAAAGAGAAGACCTGATCCGGACATCCCATTCCTCTATCCATCTCCATCTAAATCCCGCTTGCACGTCCCATATTTTCTCATCAGTTTCATTAATCACCCTTTCAATCAATATCTTTGCATACAATTTGCCGACGACACTAAGAAGGCTGATACCGCGGTAATTTTTGCACTCCTGCTGTGACCCTTTTCCTTTATATAGAGGGACAATTACGGCCTTGCTCCAATCTCTTGGGACTTGACCTTTCTCCCAGCATATATTGAAAAGGCCGTACAGCTGAGCTACCACAATACCGCGGCCAGCCGTCAGCATCTCGATTGACACTGTCATACCCTTACCTAAGCCTTACCTGATTTCATAACTTTCATCGCTTTCATAACGTCATCCATACTAATATCGCTATCCCTTGTCTTACATTCATTGCTATCCGCAGAGGCCATATTTACCTCTGCTTCATTTCTTTCAACCTCTGCTTCATTTCTTTCAAACAAACTTTCAAAATGATCCTTCCATTTTTTTATTAAACTTCCATCTAAACTTCTAATTTTACGAAGCTCCGAGGGAGTAGATCTCCCTCGGGCAATTTGTATTGATTTTCAGAAAAACTTTTTGTTTGACCGAAAATCATCAGAAAATCTTCTATCATGCATATCGCTGTATTTTTCTTTCTTCTTTCTTACAGATTCTTCACGATTACTTTCACCCTTTTGTATTCTATTCTTGCCTTTTTTTACGTCATCATTCGTTGCCTTTTGCAATCGTTGGCTCGCTTTTGTAGCCCACCTATCGGACCAAGCTTTTTACTTTTCACACACAGCTGCTTGAACATTTTTGTCCATCCACAAATTCTTCTCTTTCTTACCTTTCCTCCTTTTAGACACGCCACATACATCAATAGCAGCACCAACCACTCCATCTTTAAATTTATTCCATAAACTTTCAATCTCATTTCCTTCGTCTTCACTCTTGAATCGCCCACTCAAATTTTTCAGATATTCTTCTCTAACATCCTCTTCTTGCAATCTCTCCACTTTTATTCGTTCAAGAATGCTCGAGGTTTCCTTCTTTCTATGGCGCCACCGATTAAAAAGACCACCGATTCGGGCAACAACCAGGTAGTGGTCAGTATCGATGTCGACCCCGCGGTATACTCGAGCATCTAGAACTTTCTTCTTCAGTTTTTCGTCCACAATTACAAAATCAATCATACTTCTAGCATTCCCTTCTTCTTCTTTATATAATACCATAACATAGACGTTATCATTGTAAATTTAACTTTGTAAAGTTGTTTCATTTAAACGGTGCTGTCTCATATGAGTAACACGTTTTTAGGTGTACACATATTAAGATAAATTTGTTAGTTTACTTCAGATTCACTAAAATCAAAAAATAAATAAAAATTTTAACAAAAAAAGAACCGCCTAAAAATCAAACTGTTCCAAATATATTAATAAGCTCTGAAAAGTAAAAAATAATTGCGTATTCTTTTTTAGAGTTCTTCGTATTCTTAAATTTGGAGTCCGTGCTAGCCAAGGTACCTACACATATAGGTACAGGTTTTAACTACATATATAGCTATAGATGTGAGCGGCGCCGGAGCTGCCAAGTAGACCTGCGGGGTACCTACCTTGGCTGACGCTGACTCCAAATATAAAAAAAACGAAGAACTCTAAAAAAGAATACGCAATTATTTTTTACTTTTTAGAGCATATTAATATATGTGGAACAGTTTGTTTTGGAGGCGGTTCTTTTATTGTTAAAATTTTTATTATCTACATTAAATATACAAGGTATGGAATGTATTTAATAAGGACTAATACTGTACTGGACTTGTATGAAATAATTTGGTAAATAACGCATAAACTTTATTGTTTTTTTGTAAAAGATAAAAAAGTTACTGTGAGTTATCTTTTATAAGTAAATATATAACATGGTAGATTATTTTATAGATTTTTTAAGATATACAAATCCCACAATAATTTGATTCATCTTGTAAGGCTTAGCCAGAGCGTTTGCGGTTTAATCGCATATAATATGTCTGTTACGGTATCAATTATATTTTCTTTTACATATATATATATATCTATTAAAAGATAAACTTCCCCTTGAATCACTCTAGTTCTAGTAGAAGTTCTAAGCGAATAGACAATGGAAGCGACCGATTCATATCATGTAAAGATATAACAATACTGATTTCGACTTGATATACTAGAAAATTTATTTATGATAAAGTTCAAATATTTAAAAAACAAATAATACCGCTCCCAGAGGATGAAGCTTAATTCTGAAACGTAGGTAAATCGATTCACATGCGATATTGACAGATGCACTATTTCAAACAAGCCGAAATGGGAATTGGGATTCCTAACGTGGCAATCTCCCGATTAATGATTTGTCTTTTTTTTTTCAAAGAAATAAACCACTGAACTGTAATTAGCGCTAAATATTAACTTAAATTTGTAAACTAATTTTTAAGACTTGTTTATATTTATACAAATCTAAAACTTTAGATTTGCGAGAGTTAGAAGGAGAGACAAAGGAAGATATGTTAGAAATTTAATGCATTTAAGGGAAGTAGCAGCCCGTTAATGTAATACTGCTGGGCACAGGCCTCCTCACTCGTAGGAGAGAGGGTTTTTTAGAGCATATACCCACCAAGCTGCTCCACTGCGGATTGGCAGGCATAGTATACACTGCACTTCTCTTCCTTCACTCTCATACTCTGATGTGACGGGAATCCAACACGACCGGAGAGAGATTAGGCGCAGGACCGACGGCTTAACGTGCTCTCCGAGGCACTGGGCTGGATTCCACCGCCAAATTTATTCCCAACTTCGGGCAACTATTGAGAAAGTATAGAAATCTCAATATCGATTTTGAATTGGGCCGACCAGGGACTCGAACCCAGGACCTCATGTCTGTAGTCCATCATGCTAACCACTAGACCAATGAAGCAGTTGAATTTAATTGCCTTTAAAATATTAAGTGTCGAAAGTTAATACAAATAATTTATTGACATCACAAATGATGGAATGTAAATTAAATTGTCACATGTTATTTGTTAATATTAAAACGAGCTAACCTTCAAACGAATTAGCATAAAAACGCTGCACGTCTTCGTGACGCTAATCACGCGTTTCATCCGTAATTTTTACCTTATAAAGAAGTTTCACCTCAAAAATTACAAATTACTCGTAATAAATTCCTTAAAGCCATATTTCATTATCTAAAGTCTTATATAAAAACAAAAACACTGAACATAATTTGGTTTATGTTCAGTGTTTTTGTTTTTATATAAGACTGCTTCCGTTGTGATCATTTTTTTACAGTATCTACAAAATAAGTTCCTAGTTTTGAAGAGAAGAAAAGAAAGAAAGAAAAAATCGTTTATTCTAAAATGGTGTAACAAACAGCATTCTTATATATAGCATTACTGTCTGTAACACCACCTTGAACGGGTTTACAGCTCAGCATATTCTGGAAGAGAGATGTATTGTTGGAGAGCAAAACGGCTATGTTTTCAAAGCAACCTGCAAGCCAAGTTCCATAGGTTTTTTATATTTTTAATGTATTTTAATGGAAAGTAATCTCAAAGATTGCCTCTTACCATATTAGCTTGCTATTATCATAGACTGTATGAACGAAGCTAAAACAACTGATATGAGCTATGTACCCCACCATATTTGCCTTAGCTGTTCTGCGGAACACCAACACAATTACCAGCTATAAAGCGACATGCAATAGATTTATTATGTAAAAAAAGTATCAGTTAAAAAATAAAAGTCTTCACTGTAAAACCAAGATTATACTTACTAGGGCAATAGTTTCATTTTAATAAAAATAAATCGTATTTTTGTAAAAGGCAATTTTAATAAAGGAAAGATTAATATCTTATCCCGAGGAAGGGGGAATCTAAATTGTATTATTTAGAATGAATTGAATAGGAAACGATATTTTGTTTTTCCGAGCAACAGAGCCTTGGACTGATTGAGAATTATCAAGGTTGATATCGATTGCCTTATCGCGCCGATCAACTGGCAAAATTTATGAAAATCCATTCATTTTTATTTAATTTTCCTGTTTGAAGCTTGAACTCTTTCAAAATTTTCTTTATTTTACATCTTTCATTTACAATTGTGTCGAGGACCGAAATGATTTATTTTTTTATAAATATCATATTTTTAACATAAGAGTTATTTTAAGTGAAATTGAAGCATTAAAAGAGACTAAGACATCACAATCGGCTTTGTAACGCTCGTTGGAATGAAGTCTCTATTCAACTAAACTATCGAGAGTTGTTTTAAGTGACATTGAAGCATTGAAAGAGACTAAGTCGTCACGCTCGGCTATATAACACTCGTACGAATGAAGTCTCTCTTCAACTAAACTATCGAGAGTTGTTTTAGGTGGCATTGCAGCATTGAAAGAGATTAAATCATCACGCTCGGCAATATAACACTCGTTCCAATGAAGTCTCTCTTCAACTAATTTATCAGCATATATCAATTATAGTTCTTACTGTTTGTAAATGTCTGTTGTTTGATGTCGTATATTTATATTCTTGAAGATATCACTAAAGTTTTCATTGTAGCTTTCTATTCACATTATAGAAAAATCTACTGTTTAATTAATCATAAACAGACGATTTTTATGTGTCCTAGTAGTAATTCTGGGTATGTATAACTTGCATTGCTTCAGAGTGATGGGTGTAAACCCAAAACCTATAAGTTGATAACTAAGAAAGACATACTGGTTGAAGTAGTTCGTCGGCTTCGTTTTGCTAACAGAGGCTCCATACCCGCTAGGACGAACTTAGGAAATTATATTTTCGAATTTGTCGGACTGGCGGAAGGCTTCAGCTAGTTACCACCCTATCAGCAATGAGGCACCGCTAGGCAAAAATATTTATATTCCTGCACAATGATTTTTTTTTATTATTGCTGAGATTAGCGCTTGACTGTAATCTCAACTGATGGTGAGTGATGATACAGTCTAAGATGGAAGCGCGCTAATCTGTTAAGAGGCGATATACCCCTTACTGTTTCTACACAGCATCGTACCGGAACACAAATCTCTTTGTTTGGCGGTACGTTTTTCTGGTAGGGTGGTAACTAGCCACGGCCGAAGCCTCCCACCAGTGCAGACTCAGACAAATTAGAAAATACAATTTCCTAAATTCGTCCTACCGGGGATCGAACCCGGGACCTCCGATAGCAAAGCGAATACTCGCACCACTGCGCCAGCGAGGCCGTCAAACGTGTAGATGTTTCCGTGTTTCCTGACTCCTGCAATCCGGCTACTTTCAAATGCAGTGAGTGAATAGGCGTCTCATAAGCAAGCGTGGTCCACCCAAGGCTGTATCAACACTTAACACCAGGTTTGATTGCAGCCAAGCGCAGGCCTGTTATGAATAAAAAAAACCATAAGAGGTAGGTTGCTCTTACTAGATTAGCGCACTTCCAACTTAGACTGCATTATTACTTACCATCAGGTGATCCCAATCAAGCTCTACACTGTCAGGAATAAAACAAAAGACAAAAGTAGGTTATTTCATTTTAACTGACGTTACGACGTCCACGCTGGTACAAGCTTTATTACTAGAGGACCTGGTACACCATTCTTAGTAAAATAAATTTAGGAAATTGCATTTTGTAATACACCTGTACTGATAGACGCCAGCGACCGAGGCTAGTTATGATCACCCTACCACCAAAGACGTATAGCAGAGCAAAGAGATCTGTGTTCCAGCACAATAGAGTGTAGAAACCATAAGAGGTAGATTGCCTCTTACCAGATAGCGTGCTTCCATCTTAGACTTTATCACCCCTTATTATGATGTATGATCACAGTCAAGCTCTAAACTGTCAGCAATAAAAAGAAGGAAATAGTAGGAATCAAATAGTACACCTTTTGAGGTTCTCGCTGGCGTAATGGTACGAGTTTTATTAGTAGAGGTCCTATTACTAGATTTTCAGTTACACGAGGAAATTGCATTTTCTAATTTGCTTGAGTCTGTACTGATTGAGGCCCTAGGCTAGTTACAATCCTAGCAGCAAAGAGGATCGCCAAGTACAAAAAAACATCACATGGTCTCAAGGTTATCTCTAAATTAGAGTGGTTTCCTCCTTAGACTGTAACATCAGTTATTTACATGTAAGATTACAGTCAAGCTGGCAGCAGTAAAAATGCCTCCAAACAACCATTTTTGTCACAGCCTTCCATTATAAACTTGCTTCCAAGGTCGTTTGTTGCCAACAGCTGTCATCCCTAAAAATGTTCGCATACTTGTGCCATTATTTCCAGAAAAATCTCGACAAAACATGCTTTGTTATGTTAGATCGCTAGCAAAAAGTAAAAATTTTTTCGGTAACAATTTTTCACATCAACTCTTCACATAATAGGATCGTGACAAACACCTTTATCTAATGTAAATCTTTACTTAAATTGGTTTTCTCTATTTCTATTGTTATCGCACACTCTCTTTTATTTATCTTGTAAACTTATAGTGGATGATAATTTTCCAATTATTAACTCTTAATTCAGGAGGTGACAAGTTTTTCATACTAAAAATGGCACAAATGTTATGCAAGTATTGATACGGGCCACAAATGTTAGGAGGATGTTGTTGTAGGTCACAAATGTGGCCGAAGACGTGTATTTGCCAACCAATATCCCACAGCCTTGAATTTTGATTCGGCTTCATCCGGGACACCATATTGGAATCGAGTCGCTGCTGGTGTCCCACTTTAGGATGACGTGGGACCGCTGAATTTTAGTGGGTATTCTGTCTTTTCACTCAGTCCCGCACTCCCGACGTTTTTGTTTAGGGTGCGTTAAAGCATATCCCAGCGAGAAAAAATCATAATAAAAAAAGGTCACGAATATGAAAATATTGTTTTAGGCCACAAATATTATGATTGGTCCGAGCCATAAAAATAATGAGGACATTTTAAGGGCCACAAATGTTATGAGGATAGTGGTCATGCCCACAAATGTTATGAAGATTCTTTTCCGGGCCACAAATGTTATGAGCATATTGGTGATGATCACAACTGATATGAAAATATTGGTCCGGGCAATAAATTGTAGGAGGATTTTGTTGTGGGCCACAAATATTATGATTGGTCTGAACCATATATATAATGAGGATATTTTACGCGCCACAAATAATAAGAGGATAGTGATCATGACCACAAATAATATGATTGGTCCGGGCCATAAATGTTTAGAGTATATTGGTCATGACCACAAATGTTATGATTGGTCCGGACCATAAATATTTTGAGGATATTGGTACGGGCCACAAATGTTATGAAGATTCTATTCCAGGCCATAAATGTTATGAGCATATTGGTGATGATCACAAATGATATGAAAATATTGGTCTGGGCAATAAATTGTAGGAGGATTTTGTTGTGGGCCACAAATATTATGATTGGTCTGAGCCATATATATAATGAGGATATTTTACGGGCCACAAATAATATGAGGATAGTGATCATGACCACAAATAATATGATTGGTCCGGGCCATAAATATTTTGAGGATATTGGTGCGGGCCACAAATGTTATGATTGGTCCGAGCCATAAATGTTTTGAGTGTATTGGCACGGGCCACAAATGTTATGTAGATTCTGTTCCCGGACACAGATGTTATGAGGATACTGGTCCGGCTCATAAATGTTGTGAGGTTATTAGTCATGACCTCAAATTATATGAAGATGTTTTGAAGTAACACAATTTGTTAGATGAAACAACACTGCAATGGCCTTTGAGCAGCTGTTTGCAGACCCCTGCTGTAATTACTAACAGTCGTTTATGATAAATTGTACAGCACCATCTATTGAAAGCCCACGTAAAAGGTGAAAAAGGTTCTTTCAGTGTAAGAAGTTTAATTAGTTCGTTATGAATGGCACAAGAATTTCCTTTTTTAATTCCTACTGTTAATTCACTCTATCTCTTTATATTATATATAGATGTTGTTTAAATTGTCAAGCGTTAGTAAAATACTTTTATATTCACATATTCAAGGTTTTGTAATAAAATAATTTTAACATTTATTTTGCAAAAAAAATTGTACAGCACCATCTATTGAAAGCTCGTGTAAAAGCTTAAAAGGTTTCAATCTACTTAAACAGTTGAAGTTCGAGCGAGTTTATATGTATTACTTGGCTATAAACAAGATAGTTCAATTATCTTTGATATTTGAAGTACAGAATTTCTCTACGGCTTCTTATTAGCATATGACCTGCATAATTAAATACTCGCATGACCTTCTATGTAAATAGACTTGCCCTTTCATATATTTTGTAAGTGCCTTTGTTTACAGGCATCCCTTTCAAACATTTGTTGCATATACTTAGTAGATCAATTTTCTGTGTATATAAAAAGATACTATAATGTTTATATGTTATAAAAAATCAAGTATAAAATACACATTTTGTAAGAGAGTATTTTTTTTTTGCTGTTGTGGTATTTGTCAGCGACAAAAAAGTGTAATATTGTACATTAACATACAAATTGTACTTCACAGAATAGCAGACTGTAACTAAGAACTTTTATAATTATTCCATACTTCGTTAAGATTTTGCCTTTCAACCCACAGTGGAGCAGCGTCGTGGGTCTATTCCTTGAAACCCTCTCTCCTATGGGGAGACCTGTGACCAGAAGTGGGACGTTAATGGGCTACTAATTACTTTACCAAAGTACATCAATTCTCACATTACCGTCGCAATATATATTAAATAACCTTTTAATTATACACAATAATATAAATTTATACAGCAAAAAGAACGAAACGCGATTTTAATACAAGGAATAAAAACAAATTTGCAATGTCATTTATTAGGTTGAAGATGGTTCAGAAATCATTTGTCGGACTTAGCATATGCATTTTAAATTTAAAAAGGTTTGATTTACTAAGATACCGAAATTAAAAATGTCCTTTTATAAAAGGTATATAATGTTGAATTATTAAGTGACAAAGATGTTTTTTTTTATTTCTGCCTGTTTAGCGCTTGACTGTGATCTAACCTGATTGGTAAGTGAAGGTACAGTCTAAGATGGAAGCGCGCTAATCTGCTAAGAGGCGATATACCTCTTATAGTTTCTACACAGCATCGTACCGGTTCACAAATCTCTTTGTTTGTCGTTACGTCTTTGCTAGTAGGGTGGTAACTAGCCGCGCACGAAGCCTCCCACCAGTTCAGACAAATTAGAAAATAAAATTTCCTAAATTCGTCCTACCGGGGATCGAACCCCGGATCTCCGCTAGCAAAGCGAATACTCGTACCACTGCGCCCGCGAGGTCGTCAATGCTTGGACTTAATTCCAGTTGCACATGAAAGCTATACAAATTGTAATCTACGAAAACTATAATTATAGGAGTAACTCTTTTTTTACCTTGGTAAATGCATTTATGCACCCTGACTATCGTCAAGGGGGAGTGTAGGTCTCGGCAAAGGGGAGAACTCGCAGTATTACTGATAAATCCCAGCGGAACCCTCTTAAACCATTGGTGGAACATCAGAAGAGCGCTCATACATTCCTCGCCTGCGTCGGCGGTGAGAGGGAGCATTGACTGCGTTTTCCCTCTCTTGCTCGTGGGTCTCTTTCAGCGTGATGACCGCCCCACAGAAGAGAGCCACATCCGCCCAGCATCTCTCACTGGAAAGCATCGCCCCTACAACGCTATCCAGGGAAAGATTCGCGCCAATCAGCGCCATCAGAAATAACGCTGTAAGAATAGTATCAGGTAACGCTGAGGGGCCCAGGCTGCACATTCTGCTAAAGTGTAGTGCGCTAAATTAACAGCGACACCACACTCGTGGCAAGCGGGTAACTCTTTACGGCAAATTCAGTGGAACTTTCCGAAACAGCCGTGTCCGATTAGAACCTGCACCAGTCTGAACGAAAGCGACCCATACTCTCTGGTAAGCCATTGTTCTAGGTGAGGGCAGATCGCCTCCACAGTGGCCACGCCCGCTACTGGGGACCTCAGTCTACAGGAACCGGAAACTCAAGGGCTACCCTTGAGTTTCTTTCCGGTTTCTTCTTAGCGGAATCAATAATCAACTCGCATGTTAACAACTCCGATATAATTTCTTTATTGCCGTGAGTGATTGAGATGATATCAAAATCCATTAGTACAATAGAATATTCATTCAAAAGAATTGCAAACGAAATATAGTTTGCAATATTTCATATACGTCCCGTACAAAGCTTTGTTTATTGATTCAACCGAAACTGTTTGTGGGCTTCGTAGCTATTGAAATAACAATATTGTTTCGATTACATGTCAAGTGTATTAAAATGCTTTAGAATAACAGTGAAGTTTTTTTTTACATTTTTATACTTACTCTAACTTATTAATTTTATTTTAAAATTTAGGATACATTAAATTAGCAATTAATTCAAGAGTAACTGTATTCGTTCTTAAAACAAACACCTTGGAGACGTATTAGCAATTTATTTATTTAGTTTTATTATGGAAACAAAGATATAACACATGAAAAGAACAAATATATAAATTACACCAAAACAGTACATATTTCTTATAATTACAATTAAAAAGTAAGTGTAGACAAAGTGAAAACGATAAAATAATCTATATCCTAAAGTTAAAACTACACTCTATGAGTAAGTAAATAAGCAGCAGCCCAGTAACGTCCCACTGCTGGGAACACGCCTCGTCACTCATATGAGAAAGGTTTTGTAGAGCATAGACTCCGCTGCTCCACTGCGGATTGGCAGGCGTAGTACAAAAGTCCACACTCGCTATTCCATCACTCTCATAGTCCGATGTGACGGGAATCCGACACGACCGGAGAGAGATCAGGCGCAGGACCGACGGCTTAACGTGCTCTCCGAGGCACAAGGGTGGAGCACACCGCCAGCTTCCCAACCTCCGGCGAATATTGAGAAAATCTTAATAGAAAATTCAATATCGATTTTGAATTTGTCCGACCCGAGACTCGAACCCATGGAAGCTCTTGTATAGATTGGTGCAGGTGCTCACCGGACATGGCTGTTTCGGGAAGTACCTGCAACATATTCTTGGCCGGGAGTTCAGGCCAGGAATATTTTGCAGGTAATCGCCCATCTGCCACAAGTGCGGTGACCCCGTCGACACAGCGCACCATACTGTGGCAGAATGCTCGGCGTAGGCATCACAGCGGCATCTCTTGGTGTCGTTGATTGGCGGAGATCTCTTACTAGCATTGCCCGTGTAATGGTTGTTAGCGAAGCAAGGTGGAGAGCCGTTGCCTCCTTTTGCGAAAATGTTATCGCACTAAAGGAGGCACTTGAGAGGGAGCAGGCGGTTGCTCCTGATGCCCCTGCAATAAGTCGCCGAAGGTTGGGAGGCAGAAGGCGTGGATTTGCGCGCCTCGTCCTACAGCCTTGAATCTTGATTCGGTTTCGGCATCCGGAACACCATATTGGAATGCGTAAACGAGCCGCTGGAGTCACACATCAGAATGACGTGGAACGGCTGTGTATAGTGGGTATTTTGTCTCATCAGTGAGTCCCACAGTCCCTATTCTTTAGTCGGGGTGCGTTTCCCAGCAAAAAAAAGGAGTCGAACGTGCTAACCACTAGAGCAATAAATCTTTATGAAGTATACTATTTTTGATATAGAATTTGCATTTTGTGTGACATAAATGAAATGGATCAAATTCAGAGAATAACAAGTTGTTCGGTTTACTCCTTCTTATGAATGTATGCTCTGAATATCTTGCTTTAGAATGTGACATATGAAACATATTAGAACTACGGTGAGAATAGTGGAACGCTAAATGGCTAAAAGAAAAAAATTGCGTTCAGTTACGTTAGAAACCACCACGGTGGAAACATGGGCCGTGTTGAGATCTTTACAGAGATGCCGAATTGACTACCGATACATCCACGTGTTGAAGTGCTTGTACGAAAACGCCACCATGACAGTCCGTATACAGGACCACAGTACAGCGTCTATCCAACTGCAACGTGGAATGCGACTGGCAGATGTTATCTCCCCAAAGCTCTTCACTGCGGCGCTGGAAGACCTTTTTAAGCTTTTGGAGTGGAACGGACTGGGCATCAACATCAACGGCGAGTACATCACTCATCTACGGTTTGCCGATGACGTAGTCATTATGGCAGAGACTCTCGAAGATCTCAATACAATGCTCGATGACCTCAGCAGAGTTTCTCAACAGGTGGGCCTGAAAATGAACATGGATAAGACGAAAATTATGTCTAATATCCATGTACCGCCTCACCCAGTCATCGTTGAGAACTCAGCTCTCGAAATTGTTGACGAGTACACATACCTGGGACATATAGTCCAGCTAGGTAGGTCCAATTTCGAGAAGGAGGTCAACCGCCGAATCCAACTCGGTTGGGCAGCGTTCGGGAAACTACGCCAGATATTTTCGTCCGATAACCCTCAGTGCCTGAAGACCAAAGTCTTCGAACAGTGCGTGTTGCCAGTGATGACCTACGGTTCTGAGACGTGGTCGCTGACTATGGGCCTCATGCGGAAGCTCAGAGTCACTCAGCGTGCGATGGAGAGGGCTATGCTCGGAGTTTCTCTACGTGATCGAATTCGAAATGAAGAGATCCGTAGTAGAACCAAAGTCACCGACATAGCCCTACGAATCGCGAACCTGAAGTGGCAATGGGCGGGGCACATAGTCCGAAGTACCGATGGACGTTGGGGTCCGAAGGTGCTGGAGTGGCGACCCCGCACCGGACGGCGCAGTGTAGGCAGACCCCCCACAAGGTGGACCGATGATATAAAGAGGATCACCGGTAGCCGCTGGAGCCAGGCGGCGCAAGATCGGGCCTTGTGGACATCATTACGTGAGTCCTATGTCCAGCAGTGGAAGTCCATCGGTTGAAGCGACTACAACGACGACGACGACGTTAGAAACCATTAAAGACAAAATAACCTCTTACCATCTTAGTCTGTATCATCACTTACCATTAGCTGAGAATTATCAAGCGTTAAACTATTGGCTATAAAAAAAATATTTAATTTTCCGCTCGTTGTGTCATAAGAATATGAGTAAATATATTCGTTGTCAACGTCTACGTCGACAAATTTTAATTAGTTTTAGAGATGTTATAAGTGAGTAATAATTCATCATTTGTATAAATAGGTTGTAGTGAGATATTGGCATTGGCCCGATTACATTAAAGCTCATTTAGAGTCCGTGCCATGACGGTTACTTGTCACTAACGATAGAAAGAAGGGGTTAAAATTTATTGCTTCCAAGTTCCATTTCTTAAGAGATATAATTTGCCTCACCAGGAATTGAATTCAGTACCCAGCCAACAAAACGAATGTTCATACAATAACGTTAAAAACGTTTATAAATTATTATACCCACAAAAAGACACGTTATTCATTCGATAAACCCACAAAGCTCCAATACAAAAGTTAATTTAAACGGGACCAAGGATTTTTAGATGATATGGCAAAGAATAAATGAAAGGGCATTTGTGTTGTTAGCAATATTGAGCCGAGGCAATTATTTCGGGATTTGAATATAATTAAAATTAACATTTGTTTGACTGTTTATTGTTTAGAATGAATTGTATATTGTTATGCGGTTTTTGACTTCTTATACGTTAGATTTGTAAATAAATTTATAAACGTGGGTTTAACTTTTACTGGTCTGAGATGTGACGGGGAAATTGGAGCAAAGCAGCAACGAGTTAACAAGAATTTGGAGTAACAGGAAAGTCTCAAACGTCACCAAATTGAGACTTATACGTGCTTTGGTAGTTTCACTTTTTCTATACGGCTCTGAGTCATGGTTCATTCAAGAAGCTGACCTAAAAAAATAAAGGCTTTCGCTTTAAGCAGAATTCTTCTCGAATACCATGTGGTATTCTGCTTAAGGAAGAATACAGTGGACAGCTAGATGAACAAATATATCTATCGTCGCAGCGCATAATGTCACAATAAAGCCATCTACGACCAGTTACTACTACCTTACCTTACCTATATTACGAGTTAAGTTAAGGTAAGGAGCAGCCTATTATTATTCAACTGTTGAGCTCAAGCCTCCTCACTCATAGGAGAGAGGGTTATTGGAGCATAGCAATTTCTGTGACTTCTACAATAAATTCATCGTCAACAGAAGCCTATTCTCTGCTTTCGAATCATGTTCCTGAGTGTTGTGTTCTCTTTAAATTCAAACATATCTCGGCAACTGATATTATTAAAACTTTTAAAACTTTAAATGTAAAAAATACAGGCGATATATGGGGAATGTCAGTTAAAGTTGTTCTTCCAATTATTGACTGTATTAGCCCGCACTTAGCAACCCTTTTCAATAATTGCATAGACTCTGGCATTTTTCCTGATCTTATGAAACAAAGTAAAGTTGTCCCCTTGTTTAAATCGGGTGATAAATCTGACCCTAATAACTATCGTCCCATTTCTGTGTTGCCAACCCTAAGTAAAGTTTTTGAAAAAATTATACTCACACAACTACTAGAACATTTTAGTGCCCATAGCCTGTTTCATCCTGAACAATATGGATTTAGAAAAGGTCGCAATACTACTGATGCGGGCGTGTCTCTTTCGAGACACATTTTTGATGCTTGGGAAAAGTCCCAAAATGCATTAGGAATTTTCTGCGACCTTTCTAAGGCTTTTGATTGTGTAGAACATAGCACTCTTTTACTTAAACTTAGTCACTATGGTGTGAGGGATGGAGCACTTAATTTGTTAAGCTCTTATCTTCAAAATAGAATTCAAAAGGTCTTTGTAAACGGTGTTGAGTCGTTAGGATCACCTGTAAAAATGGGTGTCCCACAAGGTTCAATCCTTGGCCCTTTTTTGTTCTTAATATATGTAAATGATTTGGCGTACCATGTGAAAGACAAATGTGATATAGTCCTATTTGCTGACGACACTTCGTTGCTGTTTAAAGTAGACAGAAATGTAGATAATTATGACGATGTAAATAGTACCCTGTCACAGGTCTCACGTTGGTTTTCTGTTAATAACTTGATGTTGAACTCGGCAAAGACTAAGTGCGTTGAATTCGCGTTGCCAAATGCAAAAGAAGTCTGTAAAAATATCAAAATAAATAATAGTCCGCTAAATATAGTTAAATCTACAGTCTTCTTAGGAATAACGTTAGACTCAGGGCTTCAGTGGGGTGCCCATATTAAGACTCTGGCAAGCAAACTTAGTTCAGCTGCATTTGCTGTTAGGAAGGTGAGGCAATACACTGATGTTGAAACTGCTAAAATGGTGTATTTCGCTTATTTTCATAGCATTATGTGTTACGGCATACTGTTATGGGGGAAGGCGGCGGACATTGAAACTATCTTCATTTTACAAAAAAGAGCAATACGTGCCATATACCAATTGGGATCTCGCGTTTCATTAAGAGAAAAATTCAAAGAAATATCTATTCTCACAGTACCGTCGCAATATATATTAAATAACATTTTATACATCCGTGATAATATTCATTTATACAGCAAAAGGAGCGAAACACACAATTTTAATACAAGAAATAAACACAAACTTGTAATGCCATATTTTAGAGTGAAAAAGGTTCAGAAGTCATTTGTCGGGTTGAGCATACGCATATTTAATAAGATACCTGAATCACTTCTGGGTTTGCCTCCACATAGTTTTAAGAAGTATGTTAAAAATGTCCTAATAAAAAAGGCATATTATAATGTGGAAGATTATTTAAGCGACAAAGATGTTTGGACATGATTCCAGTTGCATATGAAAGCTAAACACATTGTAACCTACAAAAAAGCTATGTTAAAAGGAGTAACCGTTGAGTTTCTTGCCGGCTTCTTCTCAGCGGAATCAACTTTCCGAACCGGTGGTAGATTTGTTACCAACGGACAGACTACTGACGATTCAAAAGTGCTTTTTGAGCCTACTTGAATAAAGAATATTTTGATTTTGATTTTGATAGACCCATCACGCTGCTCCACTCTGTATTAGCAGGCATAGTGCACTCTCGCGTCCTTCACTCTCTCTCCATTTTCATAGTCCGAGGCACAGGGTTGAAGCACACCACCGACTTTCCAACTTTGGGCATATTTTGAGAAAATCTTATTAGAAAACTCAATATCGATTTTTAACTACAGACATGAGGTCCTAAGGTAGTACCAACGAGTACTCCACCATTTTGATTATATGAGCTAAAGACAGCCAGATGACCTAAAAACTGGTTGTGTGGTTGTGGCAGAAAGAATCGAAGGAAAAAGACCACAAGGTTGCTCAGCTATCCGTTGGTTCAACCATATCAACTGTATAACAAAACTCACGCTTGCAACAGCCCTAAAAGAAGCCGTAGGTGGAGAGAGATAGAAACAGCTCGTTCGTTCACTGCGGCTTTTCAGAGCAGGCATACCTTCAGCAATGGAGTATACGGAAATGATGATCATCATTACTATTTTCTACAAATTTGTAAAAGGACCAATTTCATAATCTTTATTCTAGAAAGGAAATCATTATTTCGGCTTTTACAAAAATTTACATTTATGTTCCACTTCTATTTGAAATAAACTAATGTTATATAGCTCATAGCTTGCCTTGATGAATGGGCTAACACTAAAGTAATTTCTAGTTGAACCATGAGCTGATGTTAGCGGGTTCAATTAAGTAAAAAGTAATTATTTAGCCTTATAACCCTATTTTAAGATTATGGAGAAGACAATAATTAGGCAAGTTTTGAAAGCAACAAGCTTTCGTTTAGTAACTCGTCTAGTGCGAAGAAATTACTACCAATATTTGCTGTTTTCATTATAAGCAATTATTATATAAATTTATACTATAAAACTTTATATAATACATGATCAGTAGCTGTATTAATTATTAAAATAATAATACAAAATCACATTTAACATAACCGTTTATTATTTAAACATAAACGAGGGTATTGTCTTACATATTTTTTTTTTATTAACGATTATTATAAATGTATTCAATACATCAAATATAAAAGACATTGTTGCAAAGATTAATTATTAGGTACAATAATGCCTTTTATACTAATGACATGTTTTTAAGAATCATGTATTTTTATATGATTTAAAAACGATAACGTAGAAAAGGGGATATAATCATAAAAATTACAAAGACGACAAAATGTCTAAAATACACAGAAAACCATTTATATGTAGAGGCCACAATAAATATATGCTAATAAGGAAAATAATGGACTACTAATTTGTATACATTTACACAGAGATATGGTTAAATTGATAATTTAGTTTTCATTAAGTCCTTAAATACGTCCAGTACTAGCCAATCTATCTAAATGTACACTGTAAATTGCTCCTTTTGTAGCAACATAAATCGTTTGGCAAACCCCATGTAATAAAGGTTAGAATGACCCTTAGGAAATGTTAATGTAGTCCAAATAGAGGTATTTGTTAAACGGGAGTACGTAAAATAAACCTCGTAACAAGGGATACAGGGATAAATAACCTAATTCATATGAAAGTGATTTGGAAATACCCATTGTTTTCCGTTTATACTTTAAACTTCGTAAATGTTCACTATAACCGCTGATTATCAAAAAGGTATCTGCTTTAGACACATTGTGCACTTTGTAGATAACAAATTTGACTAAGGCGTCACCCTCAGATATGTAACACTTGTCTTCATAACTTAGGGTACGGGAGAGTTATAATTAACGCGTCATTTTAATTCATTATTTTATATAATACTAGCGGCCCGTCCCGGCTTCGCACGGGTAGACATAAACAGGTACAGATATTTAAGTTATAAGCATCATAATTAAAACGACCATGAATGGACAAATATTATGAAAAAGTGTTATTCCTAATACTAAAACTAAGTAGCTCTGAGAGAACTTTTTAAGTGAAGCATAAAAATGTGTTAAAAAAAACTGGAAATATACAATGTCGCTTGCATCCACTGCGTAAGGAGCCGACCGGCATGTATTTTTATTTTAATTTCATGACATCTTTTGAATGGCATATCCGATTTCAATAACTCAAAAATTAATCATCAGGTAATGAGACAGTCTTGAATATTAAATTATTTATTTGGATAAAAATTTATGAATGGTATGGATAACACGGTGCGATTTTGATCGGCATTTCTATCAATTTGCTAAATATAAAAAAGTTTTTATAGTGACGTAACTACAATAGTTAGACACATGGTCTCGCTTAGTTTTTTGTAGATATTGATTTATTCTATAATATTGTCGAACATTTTTTTGTCCTATCATTAATACTTCACAGCGTATGCGATAAAAGACATTTTATGGCTAATTTTTTTACACCTTTCGGTTAGTTTTAATAGGAATTTCTAAAGATTTCTACAGTAATCTAGTACTTATTATAGCCTTTGTTACTCAGTGATAATGCAGCTTTCTAATGAAAAAAGAATTATTAAAATCAGACCAGTACTTTTAGAGTTTATTCGTTACATACAAAAATACAAATCTTTCCTCTTTATAATATTAGTGTAGACTAGCGCATCCGGGAAACTCTGTACTGCCTCACAATCAATAAATAAAAAAGCTGAATGATAATTGCAGAATGTTTCAACTATAGTGTTGTGATTCGATGTTTATTTAATGAACGAATTTAATGAAATACCTTTGACTTATAGTTTTCGGCTACGTTCGTCACTTTCGTTATACAATTGGAAAGTATTTATATTGCCCATTATAATTTATTTATCATAATCGTCGATATAAATAAATAATTATATATAAATAATAAATATTANATTTTTTTACACCTTCGGTTGGTTTTAATAGGAATTTCTAAAGATTTCTATATTAATCTAGTACTAAATGTAGCCTATGTTACTCAGTGATAATATAGCTTTCTAATGAAAAGGGAATTATTAGAATCGGTCCAGTACTTTTTGAGTTCATTCGTTACATACAAAAATACAAATCTTTCCTCTTTATAATATTAGTGAAGACTAGCGCATCCGGCAAACTTTGTACTGTCTCAGAATCGATAAATAAAAAAGCTGAATAATAATTGCAGAATGTTTCAAATATAGTGTTGTGATTCGATGTTTATTTAATGAACGAATTTAATGAAATACTTTTTTGACTAATAGTTTTCGGCTACTATCGTCAGTTTCGTTATACGATTGGAAAGTATTTATATTGACCATTATAATTTATTTATCATAATCGTCGATATAAATAAATAATTATATATAAATAATAAATAATAAATATTAGATTAGATTATTAATGCCTTAATAGAATGTATAAACAAGTTAAAATATGATTTTTTTTTTCTGCGCTGGGAAATGCTTTTACGCCCTCCGATGAAAGATTCTCCAATCGGGTGTGTGGGACTCACAGATTACAGAATACCCACTTAAACCCAGCGGATCCGTTCTCATCCATGAGTGAGATCACTAGAAGTTCCCTAGCTGCATTCCACTCCAGTGACCCGGATGACACCGACCACGAGGACCTATCACTCAATAGGGAGAAACATGAAGCGCATACGTGCGACTTCTGCCACCGACGGCTAGGTAGAGCTTCAGCCTCTTGCTCCCTTAGTCTCTCATTTGCCTCCTTCAGCGAGATGACGATCTCGTAAAAGAAGGCAACCGTCCTACATCCAACTTCACTGGAGAGCAATACCCCTATTATGCTCTCCAAAATAAAATATGCTTGCGTCTTGATGTTAGTTTTAGTATTGACTAAGTTAAACGGCGCGAATGATGACGTCGCGGTGGACGCGTATAACAGTTATAGTTTTGATATTAATTGTATTAGTAAAGCGTTAACTAAGTATTAATATATTGAGTTTAATGTTTAAAATAAATGTGTGTATATATCAGGATTAATAGAAATGCTTATGAATAAAATAATGTGTTATTAATCCCTACATTAGTAAGAAATGTGGTCAAAATTTAAGCGGAAGAAAGAGAATTCATAATAAAAAAAAGCGAGACCTTCACTCCCAGATTCCCGAAAAAAACCCTTCAGTATTATTGTTGCGACCAGATATTGTAGTTTGTCTATGTCAAATGTCAAAAACAAGTTAAAAAAGAAAACAAAAGTACCCTTATTAAATAAATTTCATTGATGAACGACGAGAGAAATATCAAATGATATTTAAAAATAGTTTTTAAGGGAAAGCGAAATTGTTTCTTTTTACATAGATAGATTACTCTTTATTTTACACCAAAAAATTACTACATCACTTATACTTATGTTATACAATGGAGTACAATAGGTGGCCTTATCGCTAAGTAAGTTGTTTTTACTACTCTCCAAGTATTTTTTTAATATCAATCACCTTATGAATCTTCCCTGGACATCCAAAAATAATTCAAAACCATAATTAGCCAAATCAGTGCAGCAGTTCTGGAATTTTAGCGAGACCAACGAATAGCAATTCATTTTTGCAACTTATTTGACAACAGAACAAATACCTTATACTTTAACTATTAATAGAGAACTATGTGAGGACAGAAAACAGTTATTTTCAATCTCTCTCTAGTTTATAAAACTCTCATCACATTCAAAATATCTTTATAAATATGTATTATGAAACAAAATCGTCCGTAGCTTTTGTTTATCAATCTACCATTCATAACAAAGACAAAAACTACTGAAAGTGTTTTATGTGATTTTTTCCAATAATGCATGAAGAAGCTTTAGGTATACAAGATTCATTTATTTATTCATTCATTTATTATTTTCATTTATTCTTTTATTTATTTATCATTTTATTGAACTACACTTAAAATTACATAAAGCTTTGAAGCGATTTCTTTTAGACAACCTGAAAGATGGAGACAAAGTTGAGAGAGTTTAGGCAAGTGATGCAAAAGAGAAGTTTTTAGTGGTTTTGTATACAGTCATTGTAATATGACAAGAAATGAAATCACCTCAGGACTTTCATCAAAAACGCTTCTATTTCTATGCAGACAAAAACACGGTTGCCAGCTGTTATTATAAAACAAATTTTAAATTTTAAAACCTACATATGATCAGTATTCATGCTGTTGTAAACTTTTATTATTCTACTAAATAAATTCGAAAATTACATCACTAAACCGATCACGTATTTCGACAGTATAGATCGGCCCAATTTTTCTGTGTCGCACTTCAATAAATTCTAGGCTTAATAGCTAATAAGAGGTAGTGTAGTTTACAACTGGTGATAAAAATGTTATTTAATAATGCTCTTAAATTAAATGCATTAGCAATAAGCTGTTAAATGCGTACTCAATAACCGTCTACATTGCGCAAGTCGTTCATTTGCTAATATTTTTATATCACACACAAACAAATTATGACATTAAAAGTACATAAACGATACATCCATACGAAAAAAAAAATGATAACCCCAACTCATATTATTGTTAAAAAATCGAGAATGAGTCAATAAAAACTTAAAATAAATACATAATAAGAAAATATTTAATCTCTAATTTTTTTATTGCTGACACTTTAGCGCTTGACTGTGATCTCACCTGATGGTAAGTGATAAAACAGTCAAAGATGGAAGCGCGCTAATCTAGAGGCGACATACCCCTTACGGTTTCTACACAGCATCGTACCGGAACATAAATTCTTTGTTTTGGCGGTACGTCTTTGCTGGAAGGGTGGTAACTAGCCACGGCCGAAGCCTTCCACCAGACAAGACTCAGACAAATTATAAAATACAATTTTCTAATTTCGCCCTACCGAGGATCGAACTCGGGGCCTCTGCTAGCAAGGCGAGTACCCGTACCACTGCGCCAGCGAAACCGTAAATGACAGCTACGGAAGAAGCGAAGACTACTCAGCGCCAGTTATTTATGGTCGCACGGGTCAACGCACTCTCGCTCTTTGTAGTCGTTTCTGTTACACGCATACGGGTGCGGGCCGCGCCAGTTGATTGCGTTTCATTATTGATTTTTTTAGTAAAGTAATGTATTTTTATGAAACTGTACTGATATGATGGTTAGTAAATAATGCTAATAAAACGTTTTATATATATATGATTTTTTAAAATTAGGATCGTTTTTTTCACCCCATCGTCAAAGGTGTCATTTTAACTATCGTCTGTCTTCGTTTCCGGAAGCAGTCTCCTAACACATTATATATGTAGATATAAAATCTATAGATACTATATATTGTGAGTTTTAAAGTTTTTGAAGTGAAACTTCTTTATGCGCATGAGGGTAAAAATTACGGATGAAACGCGTGGTTAACGTCAAGAAAACGTGCAGCTTTTTTAATGCTAATTCGTTTAAAGGTTAAGTAGTTTTAATATTTACAAATTTTTCATAAAATAAAAAATAATTCATAAAATATTTGCGTTAAATTTCGACACTTAATATTTTAATGACAATTAAATTCATTAAATTCCTAACATATCTTCCTTTTTGCCTCCCTCTAAGTCTCGAAAATCCTAAGTTTTAGACTTGTATAAATATAAACAAGACTTAAAAGTTAGTTTACCAAAGAAAGAAAGAAAGAAACTTTTATTCAAAGTGTACAGTACAGTTGTGAACAGAATTAATGTATGCGAAAATAACAATTAGAATACAATTTGAAAAGGAGTTTCAGGAGCTCAGCTGTGTGCTGTGCGTTCTTATGCGAGTGTGCTGGCAAATAATAATAATAATAATAAGTTTATTCAAAAGGCAGTACACCCAGTAAAATTTTACAATAAAATAAAATAAAATAAAATTCATAAAGTAAACTAAAATGTAAAATTAAAATTCTTAATTCTATCTAACATTTATAACTAAATGGAAAACTTAATATACATAAAGACTTACAGGCTAGTGCAATAACTATAATGAGTAAAAAAGATTTACAGTTTATAAAACTGCCTAAATTAAAAAATAAAACTAAATACAATAATTATACTTAATAAAACCACTACACTTAATTACTATCAACAATTTCAGGGGGTTGTTTTTTATTTTTTATTTCTATTATAATACAGATACATCAAAACTGCCTCATTGGTCTAGTGGTTAGCATGTTCGACTACAGACATGAGGTCCTGGGTTTTAGTCCCGGGTCGGGCCATTTCAAAAAATCAATATTGAGTTTTCTATTAAGATTTTCTCAAGTTGGGTAGTTGGCGGTGTGATCCACCTCCGTGCCTCGGAGAGCACCTTAGGCCGTCGGTCCTGCGCCTGATCTCTCTCCGTTTGTGTCGGATTCCCGTCACATCGGACTATGAGAGTGAAGGCATAGAGAGTGCACTTTTGTACTATGCCTGCCAATCCGCAGTGGAGCAGCGTGGTGGGTTTATGCTCTAAAAACCCTTGCTCGTCGGAGTGAGGAGGCCTGTGCCCAGCAGTGGAACGTTAAAAGGGCTGCTACTTACTTTTACTTACTTACAGATACAACAGCCGCATAACTTTCGAATTCAATTTGTTTGCTAAGAAAGAAAATGTTTATATTATATTTAAATCTGTGTATACGTTTTGAATCCTTTATGGGTGGTTGAATATTGCTCCAGCATCTTGTAGCTGAATATTTAAAACTACCCCTAAATGCAGCGGTATGATGACGGGGGGTAAGCTAGCCGATTCCCTAAATTTCTAAGTCTATGGGTTACTTCGTCGCGCATCCTAACCAGTTTACTCCTGAGATACGACGGTTTACCTGTTTTAATGATTTCAAAGAGTAACGAGTAAGAAATTTCACTTGTTACATGTGTACTTTGTACGCACGCACTTTAATTTTTTTTGTCTATATAAATTTCGAATAATTTTCGTTGGAATATGGACTTTTAGTTTCGCAAAAATGAAACTTGAAAGAAATCTTTAACATATAATACAATAATTGATGGATCTACAATGTTTTGTGATCTAGTTCATCATTAAAAATATGGTTAAAATCATTTTTATAGACATTGAAAGCTTGAAAACTTTCAGACTAAAACTTCCGTAATAGAATAGGTGACATTGAAAGCTAGACATGAAGTACATTTAGTTCAAGGTTCTACGAATAGTCGTGCTGTATAATTTTCTCTAAGGAATTTTATTCATTTTCTCGTTGCGAATTCAATGTAGTATGATGTCATAACAATAAATAATCATTTTAGTTAGTATCAAATTTACCGCTGGTTTGTAAAGTTGATTCCTCTGAGAAGAAACCGGCAAGAAACTCAACATTAAACTTAAACATGTGCAACTGGAATCAAGTCATTTCGTCCTTATAATCTGCTTTTTGTAATAGGACGTTTATAGCACATTTCTTAAAACTATGTGGAGGCAAACCCAGAAGTGATTCGGGTATCTTATTAAAAATGCGTATGCTCAACCTGAGAAATATGGCGTTGCAAGTATGTTTTTATTTCTTATATTGATATTGTGTTTCGCAAATATCGAGGAATTACCCTAGATGCGTGAATGTACTTCACCGAACGTGTCACCATACATTCGCAACGTCCGTGGCAGGGCAGCGTTTGTGCTAGGTCGTCTTTATGCTATTATCTAAAGACAACGGAGAATTCCTCTTGCTTAAAAAACAAAAATTTTCATAAGGATTGCCACACGTTAGATTCAGTGAATTAAAATTTAAATAAAAGCTTTATCAGCCTGGTACACCAGAATATCCAATGTATTAAAGATAAAGTGCTTGAAATTGAACTTTTTTTTAAATAATTTTAATATAGATGTGTTATGTATTACAGAACATTGGCTAAAAAGTTATGAATATGTATTTAGTTTTGGTAACTACCAGGTTGGTAGTTCGTTCAACAGAGTATCATCCATACATGGGGGCTCATTAATTTTAGTAAATAAAAAATTGAAATTTAAGGAACGTACAGACATAGTGAGCCTGTCTGTTGAACGGACGATAGAGCTGGCATCTATTGAATTAGAGCAGTTTGTTATAGTAACGGTGTATAGGCCCCCTTTGTCCAATTTTGAAGTTTTTGAAAAATTAATGGACCAGGTACTGTTCATAATGTCGAATACAAACAAAAAATTAGTAGTATGTGGAGACTTTAACATTAATATCTTAGAATGTAGCTCTTCAAGCATGAAACTGTTAAACCTTTTTAACGCTTATAAATTATCTAATATGTTTATGGAGCCTACGAGAATAACCTCTTCTAGTGCCACTTGTATAGATAATATATTTACGAACATAAATCCAACTGAGAAAAAGATAATTAGTAGTTTAGATTCGGATCACTGTGGCCAACTCATTCGCTTTCCAATTCCAAAGAAAAATGTAAATAAACGTAGAATAACTTTTGTGCCAGTAACAGCTGACCGTATTGGAAAAATGAGATCAGCCCTAATTTCGAACTGCTATATAACTGATTCTTCTAATCCAAATGAAATATATAATAACTTTTTTTCCAAATTTAATCAAATATTTAACTCAATATTTAAAAGTAAATCGATCACTCTTACTGACACAATGGCGTTCAGTGAATGGGCCACGGTTGATTTGCATAAAAGTAGGCAAAAGTTGTATGAATTGTATNGTTACTGCCCGAAGAACGCGCGTGAGGCAAGAGGCATATATAGACGCGAGGAGGATCGCGGCGCGGGGGTTGAGGGGGGAGGCACGCCTGAGCCGGCGCGAGCGGCGCTAGTTAGTTGAGAAAAAACATCGTTTCGAGCCGGGCATGCGTTCCCTTTGTTCCGAATCCTTGAAAAGAAATTACGCGATCCGTGCCACGTGTTGTGAGTGCTTGCTCTCAGCTGATAGTTATAGTGTTTTGCGTCTTCTTGGTGCAATCAAGGTGACAGTAAAGTGAGCCACAGGTGTTCCCGAGTTGGTTTGTTCCTTACACTCTTTCCCATTACACTTCAAAGCACACTAACACAAACAGACAAGGACGAACCTACTCTCCGGGTCCGGAGGCGCCGGTGAAAGGTAAGTACTTGGCCTTCAAATTGTTCCTTCTTGTCGATCGACCCTGTGTGTAGACCTTACAGCCTCCGCGCCGACGATTTGGCTGACAGCTGGCCCTATAGCAGCAAATGGGCCCCAGCCTTTAGAGCGGCATCTTTTGCTAGCCAAGCGTCGGATAGAACAAACTGGTAGCAGAGCGTGGTTCGATCTACTGTCGAACCACTTTGTTGAAAGAAGTTGATCAACCAACTGCGGACTGAACTACGTTGGGCCACGTCCGCGGCAGGACTAATAGGCCGTGAGGATCGCACCACCACATTGCAGCAGCGGGCTGCAAAGGTGGAAGCTAGGCAGGCTGAAGTAGAGAGGGTTATCCAGGACCTGTACCTCCTCGAGTGTCCGGAGGAGGTTTTAAATTCTGCCCTGGCCGATCACGACCAATTCATGGAGCTGAGCGATGGAGTTGTGGAGGCTGCTCAGCGGCTGAAGGAACACACTGAAAGGGAACGACGCCGCTCGTTCATGATGTCCCCCACTAGGGCTCCTACCCAGCCGGCGTTGCTGGGCAAGTTGCCTACTATTGAGCTGCCTAAATTTGCGGGCAATATTGCAGAGTGGACCGGGTTTGTAACACTGTTTGACAGCCTGGTTGACACCAGGAAGGACTTGTCCCCGGTCCAAAAATTGACGTATCTGATCTCCTCTTTGCAGGGAGAAGCCCTAGATCTGGTTCGGCATTTGGATCTCTCCGAGGAGAGCTACACCACAGCTAGGGAACTCCTGGGGAAACGGTACGCCAACGTGCGACGCTTGGCTGACGCACATTTGGCGCGACTCCTGAACTTGCCTAGGGTCACTGGGGTGGCCACTCTGCGCGAGGATTTGATAAATCCGGTCGTAGTGGCGTGTAACGCCCTGCGCCGACTGGGCCTCCCGGTAGACCAGTGGTCTTTCTTGCTGCTGCATCTTGTGTTATCCCGCCTACCAGTGGAGCTGAAGCTCCGGTTTGAGCAGAGGTACGGCGGGGACGGCGCAACATATTTGCCCCCTTTTTCGGACCTCATAAAATTCTTGGAGCAGGAGAGCTTGCAGGCGGAGAACTCCGGAGCTGCGAGCCCAGTCCAAACCCCGAGGGTCTTAGACTCGCCAAGGCCCGCCCCCAGGAGAGTCCCAGATAAGAAACGAGGAGGCGAAAGGGGCCATGGTCGCCCTCCGGTGCCAGGCTACAGCGGGTATGCCGTGACCGAAGCCACCCCCTGTGCCTATTGTAGGCAACGGGACCACCAGCTCACTTCCTGCCCTAATTTCTTGTCCAAACCAGAGATGCAGCGGCGAGGTATTGCCAAAACCCGTCGTTGGTGCTACTCCTGCCTGGGGGCCCACATGCAACGGGATTGCACCAGGCAGTCCCCTTGCCCCCACTGTCAGGGCAATCATTTGGCCCTTTTGTGCGCCAATAAAAACAGGAGCGCAAGCCCCCCGGAACTAGTCGAGTGCACCCCCCCTAGGGAGGGGGGCGCCCAATCAATATATAACAGAGCAGGGCGTCGGTCCCCGCTGGAACCCGCCTTAACTGGAGGTGTTAGGGGTTCAACCCCTCCCCCCGACGTATGTCAAACCCCCCGGGGGGCGTTAACCCCCCCACGGCGTATGGATAGGGTCCTTACCTCCCCGCCTTTGGATCACCACGACAGGCGTTTCTCGCCTCCACTACACGAGTGGCCGCGACTGGCGCGCCGGCCACCGGCCAGGGGGAGGTCGCAGCAAGGTTACCGCGCCCCCGGCCTCGCCCGCTTGACGAGGAGGCCGGTAGATGCCGACGGGTGGTACCCTTACCCGCTTAACCAAAACCCCTCGGCGACTGAGTTTGAAGACCCACGTCGCGGGAGTCCGGAGCTCAAACGGGCTACGAGCTAGGAAATCGCCGCCCTAGTCCCCACCGCAGCCACCTCCACTGAAAACTTGAATCAACTGCAGCCGGGATGTCAGACCATCCTCTTGCCGGTTGCCTCAGTGAAGGTGTATAATCCGAAGGGCGAATACCTTAAAGTTCGCGCTCTCTTGGACTCGGGTTCACAGCGCTGTTTAGTTTCATCTAATTTGGTGGGGAAACTAGGGCTCCCCTGGAGTTCACGTAAGTGTCGCGTTACGGGCGTTGGTGGAGCCGTCCCCCCAACCCCTAGGGGCGAAGCAGAGTTGATGTTTGGCCCCGTACTGGGGGGCCGGAGCATCTTGGTCAAGGCGGCAGTCCTGGATGATCTGCTGGGCCGCCACCCTCAGGTGCGGGTAAATGACGCCGCCAGGCATTGTACGTCAGGTTTACCACCCGCCGACCCCCACTGGTCCGAACCCGGTTCAATGGACCTTTTGTTGGGTTCCGATGTGCTAGGCCTCTTGGTGACCGGCGGCGTCAGGGTCCTGCAGACAAATGGCCTCTGCGCCTTGCCCACGATTTTCGGCTATTGCTTCTTTGGCCCGGCCTGCTGGCGCACTTCCCCGCCAGCAACCGATCTGATTCAAGCCGCCGGCTTATCGCTCAACGAAGCGGTCCAACGATTTTAGGAGGTGTAAGAACCACCGCACACCCTTCGGAGCAGTCCTCTGGAGCAGGAATGCGAGGCGTTCTATCAAAACAATACTGGACGTTGGCAGGATGGACGTTTTGTAGCCTACCTTTCTTGGCGTCGCGACCCTTGTTGGGCAAATCGCGCGCTGTAGCGGAAAAAAGGCTCTTGGCAATGGAACGACGCATGCGCCGAGATCCGGTGTTCCGAAATAAATATGTAGAATTCATGCATGAATACGAAGACCTGGGTCACATGTCACCTTCCCAGTTGGATTGGCGGTCGAATGAGCACTATTTCTTGCCCAACCACGCTCTGCTACCAGTTTATTCTATCCGACGCTTGGCTATCAAAAGTTGCCGGCCTAAATGCTGGGGCCCATTTGCAGCTATAGGGCCAGCTGTCAGCTAATTCGTCGGCGCGGAGGCTGTAGGGTCTACACAGGGGTCCATCGACAGGAAAGGACAATTTAAAAACCGAGTACTTACCTTTCACCGGCGCCTCCGGACCCGGAGAGTAGGTTCGTCCTTGTCTGTTCGTTTTAATGTCGGTTTGAAGTGAAGTGAGAAAAAGTGTAAAGGACAAACTAACTCGGGAACACCCGTTACTGTCACCTTGATTGCACCGAGAAGTCGCAAAACACTGTAACTTTACTCTGAGAGCAAGCACTCACAGCACGTGGCACGGATCGCGCAATATCATTTAAAGGATTAGGAACAAAGGAAACGCATGCCCGGCTCGAAACGATGTTTTTAACAGCGTAAGCCGCGGAGCTGAGCGTATTCGATAGACCACTTATATGGGGTCCCCACTGTAATTTATTATCTAATGTAATACCTAAGAAAGCGGTACTATCTACAAGGTCTAGTTCCTCTTTATTAAGTTTAACAATGGTTTGCATTTGTTTAACATTAGGCAGACTAAACTTAATACATTTTGTTTTATTTGCGTTTTTGCAATAAATTATTAGCTTCAAACCATTGTACCACTTTATTTAGAGAGCTGTTCACGTCGTCATAAATTGTCGTCGTCTATTAACTTTAAACAATAGCGAAGTATCAAACAAGCAAACAGAACAATCTCATGATCACCCTTAACAAAGTAAGGAAGGTCATTGATATAAATGAGGAAAAGAAATGGTCCTAGTATGGAACCCTGTGGGACTCCCATTTTTGTCACAGACCCCGCAGAAAGCTTGCCATTGACACAGACCTTTTGCGTTCTATTGGTTAAATATGAACTCATCAGGTCTAATGCTGTGCCCGCGAGGCCATAGTGTCGCAATTTCCCGATCAGGGTTTCATACTGAACACAATCGAAGGCCTTAGACAGATCACAGAAAACGCCAAGCGCGTCACGTGAATCCTCCCAGGCCTCGTAGATATTGAGTAATAACTGTACGCCAGCATCGGTAGTCGAGCGACCTCGAGTAAAGCCAAATTGCTTATTATGTAATAAATTATATTTTTTGAAATGTTTTAGCAACTGGTTCAACATTATTTTCTCAAATATTTTACTAAAGGTTGGGAGAACCGATATTGGCCTAAAGTTACTAGGGTTCGAAGTACTGCCTGACTTAAACATCGGTATTATTTTGCTGTACTTCATTAAGTCAGGAAATACACCACAATCTACACAATTGTTAAAAATTACCGCCATGTCTGGTGCAACGATGTCAATTAATGATTTTACAAGGTTAACCGACAAACCCCACAAATCGTTACATTTTTGTTATTAATTAAATTTAAAAGTACTTTACATTGGGGCAAATTATCAGCTAGCCAAGAGAGTGCAATGGAAGGTGAGGAGTTCAGTGATTTCGTAGTTGAGACAGGAATTTTTGTAAAAAACTCTTCAAAAGTATTAGCAACCTCTAAGTCTGACGATATTTTTTTATTCTCTAACTCTAAATGAAATTCATTAAAACGCGGAGTTGCTTTTCCTGTTTCATCATTAATTATTTTCCAAGTTGTTTTAATTACATTAGTACTATTTTTTATCTTACATTTTATGTGTTGCGATTTAGCAAAAACACGTTTCTTTTTAAATCCTTGGAAAATAATCTCACATAATCCCTGAACTTTACACTAGCGTTGTACTGACGCTCAGCATACAATTTATACAACTTTTGCCTACTTTTATGCAAATCAGCCGTGGCCCATTCACTGAACGCCATTGTGTCAGTAAGAGTGATCGATTTACTTTTTATTTATTTATTTATTTATGCACCAAAAAAGAAGTCACATTAATAAGAAATTAAAGTTAGTATACATAGGATACCTTATCCCTTTGGAGTTTAATATTGAGTTAAGTATTTGATTAAATTTCGAAAAAAAGTTATTATATATTTAATTTGGATTAGAAGAATCAGTTATATAGCAGTTTGAAATAAGGGCTGATCTCATTTTTCCAATACGGTCAGTTGTTACTGGCACAAAAGTTATTCTACGTTTATTTACATTTTTCTTTGGAATTGGAAAGCGAATGAATTGGCCACAGTGATCCGAATCTAAACTACTAATTATCTTTTTCTCAGTCGGATTTATGTTTGTAAATATATTATCTATACAAGTGGCACTAGAAGAGGTTATTCTTGTAGGCTCCATAAACATATTCGATAATTTATAAGTGTTAAAAAGGTTTAACAGTTTCATGCTTGAAGAGCTACATTCTAAGATTAAATTAATGTTAAAGTCTCCACATACTACAAATTTTTTGTTTGTATTCGACATTATGAACAGTACCTGGTCTATTAGTTTTTCAAAAACTTCAAAATTGGACAAAGGGGCCTATACACTGTTACTATAACAAACTGCTCTAATTCAATAGATGCCAGCGCCTATCGTCCGTTCAACAGACAGGCTCACTATGTCTGTACGTTCCTTAAATTTCAATTTTTTATTTACTAAAATTAATGAGCCCCCATGTATGGATGATACTCTGTTGAACGAACTACCAACCTGGTAGTTACCAAAACTAAATACATATTCATAGCTTTTTAGCCAATGTTCTGTAATACGTAACACATTAATGTTAAAATTGTTTAAAAAAAGTTCAATTTCAAGCACTTTACCTTGAATACATTGGATATTCTGGTGTACCAGGCTGATAAAGCTATTATCTAAATTTTCATTCACTGAATCTAACGTGTGGCAATCCTTATGACAATTTTTCTTTTTTAAGCAAGAGGAATTCTCCGATGTCTTTATAATATGTTTAAAACAATATTACTCGGATTGATATCCAAGGGTATGTCAGTATTATTATTATGCTCAATAGGAGCATCTCTACTAGCCAAGTTCTAGGCTAAAGTTGTAAATAAATATGATAGCGAAATAGCTATCTGTCGTTTAAAATAATTGGTTAGGTGGAACCTATGTTTGTAAATATTATAATAAGAATTAGCACACTTGCTAAAGTCAATGAGGTGAAATTTAATATTGTATGTACACAAATTGTACATTGTCATATTTAGCTTATACCTAAGTAAATTTTCATTGTTAGGCAAATTCTGACAATATGGTAGGGTATACATAACTATATTTTTCACATTTAATTTATTCAATGTTTCAAAACAATTAATTAAATCTTGTTTATTCAAGTTTCCTCTGTTTCCTAAGAGGATAATAAGGTTTGTGTCACAGTCATAGCATTCTTTATTTCTAGAAATTGCTTCCACTGTTGACACAAGATTTGCGTTATGGACACAATAATTAAAGATTTTGTGCCCATATAAAAGTGAGTGTAGTGATATGCCCATATTATTTCCAATTTCATCTGTGTACATGAAGGTTTTAGACAGGTTTTTGTAACAACCTGAAGAACTATTGTTATATTTATTAATGACACTGTCTCCCAAGTAGCATGGTTTTTGTGGTGATGACACAGGCCCCGCATGACAACCCTTGTCAATCCTGTTGCTAACAGAGGTACAGCTTTTAGACAATTCATATAAGTCAATAGAAGTCTGTGTATTCACACTAATCGTTTTTGGCATAGATTCATTATGTTGTTTTTTCAATATATTTAGAGAGGTTTGTAACCGTGCTATTTGTGTTTCCAGTATCATTGTGTCAGTTTCATATTTTACTTTATTATTTTGAGATTGAGTAGACAATATTTTTATTTCTTCTAATAAATGCGACTTATCCTTTATTAATTTATTATGCTTTTTGTGACAATTTTTGTGCAACTTTAGCTGTTTTTGGGTTTTATTAATATACTTGTTTAACTTTATATATTTTCTGAGCTTTTTACTGCTACAAGGATACAAACTAGAGGCTGTTGACCTATTTCCTGTGTCCTTTCGTTGACCTGAAAGAATCCACCCCAAAATTGGCATCATCACCAATCGCATCTTTTTATAGTTTTACAAAAGGTTTCGGTGCCGAGTAAAAAGTCAACTTTACCTGGTGTATAATAGATAGCCTCAGCTAGTTTCATTGTTTGAAGTGCTGGCCAATTCATCGCGATGTGTTTTGAGGGTAATGTTGTGGATATTGTCTTCAGCAAGTACATGTTTTATGACAATTTGTGTTCCTTCTCCTACTCCAGAGACGACGACCTAATAGTTCTACTGCTCTAGCAGACTCAAATGAAGCCTTGGTCCCTTGGTTAATCAAAGCTTTTACTTTATTTCAGTAGCCGCCGCTTGGTGTAAAAGAGAGTGATGAAATCGGCAAACTCCACATTTTGATTGTTGCTTACATTTATATTCATTGTGATTTGATATAAGACAGTTAAAACACAGGTTCTTATTTTTTACAAAAGCGTGTCGTTGTTGTGGTGTGGTGTGATTTATTAGGGATGCGACCTGAAAGAGTTTGGACTATAAGCTCTCTATGTCCGTTTGCTTCTCTATGTCGTTCTTCAGATGCCCGGAGTACTTCATCCCCCGCTTCCGTTATGATTTTTCCGACACATTTTCTGTGGTCCCTAACAGATTTTCCACTGCTTTCTGGAACGATTCCTTCATAGACTCTGCTTCTGCAGTTATCGTTCTCACGTGTTTTTCTATTGGGTCTTATACGTTTTTGTTCGCCGCGTCGTGGTATCGCCTCAGTATTTCTTGTAGTTTATCATGTCTCTTTGAATAACCGCCTTTATTGTGAATTTTATATTCTCCGACATGTCAAGTTGTCCCCTCGATATGTTGAAGTACCTTTTCAGCTTTTTGCTTGAGTATGTTGGGTGAATTTTAGCCTGTATTTAGTGATGATGTTGACGGTTCCGAGCTTTGAACCGGTTCCTCTGAGGATCCAAATTACCGTTGTTTAACTTCTGAATTATGAGCAATTTGGACCCAGTTGCGAGGTCAGTCAACATGACTCACTTGCGCCGCTGGTAAGGTAATCAGCATGCTGCATTAGAACACCTTTTCCTTATTCAATGGTGAAATTATAGTCCTGTTAGCAAAGCCACTAGCGTGCTACTCGAGGTAGTAGGTCTTTTTTCGTTCTGTAGCCTTTAGAGCGTTACAATCTGTAATTATTTTAAACTCAATACCAATAAGATAATGTCTTAAATATTCCAACGCCTTAACGACTGCCAATGTTTCTAATTCATATGAGTGATATCTACACTCTGCCCACTGAGTCTTTCTGCTGAAGTAAGTAACTACTCGCTTCCTACCACCACCATGAGTTTGTAGTAACACCGCCCCATATCCTACACTACTCGCATCCGTATGCAGTTCAGTAGGTAAAGCTGTGTTCAATCCAAGTGGTGTAATATAGTGACCTAAATATTTGATGGTCGAACAACAGAATTTACATTTCTTTGGGTTAGCGGTGAGATTAAATTCTCGCATTTTAGCAAAAACTTTGGCAAGAACTGCAAGGTGGCTGTCGAATGCTGTAGAAAATACGATAAGGTCATCCAGATATGCCAAAATCTTAACATCTGGCAGAGAAACTCGAAATCTGTCTATTAACCTTTGGAAAGTCGCAGGCGCATTCCGCAATCCAAATGGCATGCGTTTGAAGACGTAGATCCCGTACGGGGAAATGAACCCCGTTTTGTCTATATCTTCCTTTTGACCTCAATTTGCCAATAGCCTGATTTAAGATCAAGGCTAGACATGAAAGGTGTAGGCTTGGCCTCGTGAAGCAAGTCGTCAGTCCTCGGAATTGGATAGGAGTCAGGTACCGTTATTGAATTGAGGCGCCGATAATCTACACAGACTCGGATTTCCCCATTCTGTTTTGGAACAAGAACTACCGGTGCCGCCCAAGGGGTAATGCGCGGCTCAATAATTCCGTCTTGTATCATTTTGTCGATTTCTTTGCGCAGAGCTTCACGGCGTGGTGGCGATAGACGGTAAGGGGGGACAAAGATAGGGCCATTGTCAATAGTGTTGATAGCATGTTGTACGTATCTTGCTGGCTCACTCTTGGGTGTAAATACATCTTCAAAAGTCGAAAGTAGGCTCCTGAGCTGGTTTCAACAATCTAGGCTCAACTCTATCAGAAGGCAAAACAATATCCACAGCATTAATGCCTATGTCAGGAAATAATGCTTGTGAATGCGGAGATAATTCTTCATCTGAGTTGAGCCTTTGGATGTTTATTTGAGCATCTCGGTACATAAAATTTAACCTAGGTGAATACCCATCAAAAAGCGTCTTCACACGTTTAGGAGTATTAAAACTTATCTCTCTAAGCTCATATTTCCTTTGTGTCTGTTCGGTATCATGCGGAAAGCTTGCGTCTTGCTTCGGGTCCGGAATAGATACTAAACTTTCGGTATCAGAAGATAACACGCTTGCATTTGAACTCAGGGTTACTGCAAGAATGGGTGCGCATGCTGTGGACGGGATGACTGCATGTCGTGGTGCAGTTATTTAAGACGATTTACTTTTAAATTTCACAAAATCTTCTGTAAACAACTCGTGCACATCATCAGGGCTATCTTCGAAGTGCCATGTGAATAGCGGCAAGTTCAATACCATCATTGCTGTCGTAAGGAATCCAATGCCAAGAAGAGTGTTATTCTTTCTGGACTCGGGTAAAATCATAAAAGTCGTGGGAAACACTCTATCATAGACATCAACATCAACTCGTACCGTTAATACTTTGCAGTACTTAGATTCTCCATCCGCTAGGGTTAGTTCAACCATTTCTTCTTTAAACCCATATCCTTGTTCCATTAGGCGGCATTATAAAGATTATGAGGCAATATTTGTCTTACCACAAGTGTCAACATAAGGGTAGCCTTTTATTCCACCTATAGTTGCAGGTATGACAGGCCGTGGTCTTGTTTCATGTCGTATGCTTACCTTGAGCAATGCTCATTAGTTCCTGGTTTAAAAGGTGAGGAAGTTTTAATGGTAATAAATACATAAATATTATATCAGTTACATTTAAATAAATATATAATAACAAATAATAATATGCATAGAACTAATTACTGAAATACCAATTATTAATATAAGTGCATAGGATACAAATATAAGTCAATTATCATATGAATTAATTACGACCCTACAGGAACGAATATTCTGCTACCAAATTTTCCGTTTCCTTTTGCTTATTGTAAAGAAATGTTTTTAATTTATTTTTGAAACTAGTTTTAATTTTTAGCTTTTTAAACGGAGGTGGAATATTATTCCAACATTTGGTAGCAGAGTATTTGAAAGAGCCCCTGAAAGCTGCAGTGCGTTGAGCGGGCTTAGTCTGTCGCAATTTCTCAAGCGATCTGACCATTGCAATTTATTAAAATGACAGGCTTACCATAATTTATCACGCCATAAAGTAGGATTCCAAGATGGAGTTTCCTTCTCAGTCTCATTTTTAAAAGTTTGTTATCGTTTAGGTAAGGTGTTACAATCAATCAAATCAATCAAAATATTCTTTATTCAAGTAGGCTCAAAAAGCACTTTTGAATCGTCAGTAGTCTGTCCGTTGGTAACAAATCTACCACCGGTTCGGAAAGTTGATTCCGCTGAGAAGAAGCCGGCAAGAAACTCAACGGTTACTCCTTTNTTTTGGAATCGACTTTTAAAACTAATAACATTTTTATTATTTTGTTGCAGGTAATGGACAAAATGCAGCCGTAGTGTTCACCACCGAGTGAATTGCATCATATGTATGTATTTCACCTTGTATACAGTATGCTTAGGGCGACGACGAAACTAAACTAATCATTTATCAATTTTAACCTGTAACACTAATCATAGTCCAAAAGAAAGCATATCCTTCTTTGAAAAAATGGATGATGAGGCAGAATTACAGGGACAATGATTTTCTTTTTGAAACAGTATAACAGTAGATATGAACTGACAGACAGCTTGAGCGCTAATGTCTCAAAATCTTTTTTTTTTTTTTTCGAAGTGTGTAGTTGCTGTTAGCCCTACTGGCTTTTACAGCGTAACCGAGAGGGATGGCGAGCGCAGAAGCTCTGCCGAGGGGTGGGCCCGTAGAAGGGCCCTGCTGCGACGGGGGAGAACGTTGCTCCAAGGGCGCCTCCTGCGAGGCTCGGACCAAGGCTTAGAGCAACGTTTGCTGCTGCTGAAAAAGACAATCGGACAGGTGCTTAATCTTGACGCCCATGGGTCCGCGACTGGGAGCCGCGGCCGGGGTGTGCGTTAGGTAGCGGGGGCCTCGTCTTTGCCGGCGAAGACGCTGTGTGTGTGTGTGTGTGTGTGTGTTAGTGTACGGGGCGTTGTCAATGGTAGTCTGGGTCGTCAAGGACGTGCTTGGGCCGCCTCTTCCTAGGCGGGATTGTGTAAAATTCCGTGATGTCGAACACCTTATACATTTTGAAGTGACAAACGGCAGCGCGAGGTAAACGACGAATAGCGCCATCTAGTTATCATTGGTGTCAACCGGTCTTTGTGTTACAATAATATTTTTCATTTGATTACATTTATGATTGTTCTTATTTTAATTTACAATTTTTCTTATTCTAGTTGGTCTTACAACTTTATTCTAATTATAGTTTTACTTGGTATTTTAAGTTTATATATTATTTATGTCTTCTTTTACTTTTATACAATATTTTTTAATTTTACTATATTTATGTCTATTTTTAATTTACGTTACAATTTCAAATTCTATTTATTACTTTATATTCCAATATGTCTGATATCGCTTAATTCAATACCTAGTTGCATCTATTAGGTTTTATACTATGTCTATATTTGTTTTATATTGCTACGACTGTGTGTTTTGTGTACGTGTTTGTGGAGGATTCATTTACCAGTCCTTGTCATATAATTTCGTATATTATTATAATATATGGTATATACATTCCTTCTTTTACATTGCTCTTCCTATTTTTTGATTATTCTCAAATGTACATCTAAGATCAAAAAATATCTACCCATTTCTTTACTATGTAAATTCAGTCCCCTTGTCCTTCTGCTTGTTATGTGGTGGTGAGTATCCTGGTGTGTGTGTGTGTATCTGCCGTAAGAAGAAGAAGACAGAAAGAAAATATCTTTATTCTGCATTTTACAGGTATAAGAAAGACAAACTAAAACAATAATAATAACACACAATTTAAAAGAGAGCAATACAATGAATTAAAAACTATAAAACAAACTTAAAAATGGAGAAAAGCGAAATGCACTGATTTTCAGCTGCAGCCTATAGAAATGACGTATACGCAACTGAGATGCTTTTATGTATGTGTCCAAATAAATACATAAATATTATATCAGTTACATTTAAATAAATATATAATAACAAATAATAATATGCATAGAACTAATTACAGAAACACCAATTATTAATATAAGTGCATAGGATAAAAATATTTATAAGTCAATTATCATATGTATAAGTCAATAATAATCAATATTAGTCAATATAAGTCAATTAATTACGACCCTACAGGAACGAATATTCTGCTACCAAATTTTCCGTTTCCTTTTGCTTATTGTAAAGAAATGTTTTTAATTTATTTTTGAAACAAGTTTTAATTTTTAGATTTTTAAACGGAGCGGGAATATTATTCCAACATTTGGTAGCAGAGTATTTGAAAGAGCCCCTGAAAGCAGCAGTGCGTTGAGCGGGCATGCTTAGTCTGTCGCAATTTCTCAAGCGATCTGACCATTTCAATTTATTAAAAAGACAGGCTTACCATAATTTATCACGCCATAAAGTAGGACTGCAAGATGGAGTTTCCTTCCCAGTCTCATTTTTAAAAGTTTGTTATCGTTTAGGTTAGGTGTTACATGATTGCGTGGTCCAATATCTGTGAGCCCCTTCGATCTGGCTCACCACATAAACTATACCGGTTCAGTCAAAATGTAAAGAATGGTTATAATTGAAACGCCTTCAAATATTCTATATTAGAACCAGAGTGTGTGTGACTGTCGTGTGTGGCGTCTTAGCTGCGAATGGTGACAGCGTGACCATGCAGAATCGAGGTGACTCCGCGGGGCCACCCTACCAGGGATAGATCCCTGGTAGGGTGGCCCCGCGCAGATCTATGGTCGCTGCCGCCAGATGTTACACACGACTTCACTGGGACCGCACTCTGTACCCTTCTTATATTTATCACCAAAACTACAAAACTAAACATAATTTCACCAGAATACAAACAATGAACATGAATGGAACAAATTAAAGCAATTACAATTTCTTATCTTAATACTATAACAATATGAACTTGCAACGAAGAGAACCCAATATAAAGACACGATACACAGTAACAATTAACTAAATGATCCTATTTGCAAACGTTGCCGGAAAATATAAACTATAAAATGGACAATTGTTATTGCGACTAATTAAGTTATTTACGATAAACTAAAAGTCGCGAACAATATCAAAACAATAACGCGTGCGTTTTGAACACGTTGAATGGTCCGCTTAGTTCTTGACAACAATCTTGGCCCAATTATAATATCAGCATAATTTCGTTTGGAAATAACTAATGACTCTGTTAACCTTATGCGAGATATACTTGCGTATCCTACAGAGTATTTTCAGTCGATAAAAACAATTGCGAACTGTCATTGCTACGTGACTTTCAAAGCACTACCCCTTATATTAATGTGTAGGTCTTCAAAAGTAGGCAGTACTCTAAGTTGCTGTGGTGTCCAAACTAACATAAACTTAGATTTATCAGGGCTGAGCACAAGGCAATTCGCATCTGCCCAGTCCGTTATACTACTGAGGTCTTTATTAATCAACGCTATTGCCGAACTGTAATCTGTTGGTTTAAAAGAGTAGTACAGCTAAGTGATATGTGTATATGTCACCGCTAACAGTAGGCCACGCTGGACCTAGCCAGCGCGTCCCACTTTCCGGATTGGGCAATCCTCGTCAAAACCCCTGTGTGAGTAGTTGTGCTTTTTTTCTTTAAGGAAATTTTTATATTTTTTCCATAACCAAATTCGAGGCATTTGGTGCTTGATCAGTGGGGACTGGTCTTCTGCCTTGAACCTCTGCATGTCAATATAGACTTTCCCACTTTCCGTTAACGCCTTTCATATCGGGGGGGAGACCTGCAGCACTATATGGCCCTCGTGCGGGTTCCTCGCCTTTCTTCTGTACTTCACTGTGGTCCTATGGTCCTCATCTGGTATTTCCCTCAATGTGTACTATTTTGGTTGTTAAGGAATTTTAGTACGTCCTCGTCAGTATTGTAGTTGAGGACGTTTTTAAGTATCACGACAGGGTCTTTGCTCATTAATTCCGTCTCAAAGTCGGAGCCATTCAGCTTTTCTTTTATTTGGTCAAGGTCTGCCGAGTTGTTTGTTCCAATAAGGACACCTTGGTCCTTGACTTTTCTTAGCATTTCTATCTTTAGTCCCGACTCCTTTGGATTTACCACCTTTGTAATCTTTGTGATGAGCTCCTAGCTGGTATCCATCTGGTTGGTAGGTTTTGGATCTTTTCGGTTTTGCCGGCTTTTCTATGTCTGTTACATTTACGGTGGGTAGGGTGAGTATCATCATTTCCTTTCCGTCCCTCGGTGAACTGTGCGACCGCCTCGAGTGATTTCCCTTCGAGTTTACTCATGCATGCCTCAACAGCGGGCGTCGCGCAGGTAGTGGCGAGAATCCGGCGGCTCGGGCTGGAGGTCTTGCTAGAGAAGTCAGCAGCCATCTGCTTCCATGGACAGCGAAGAGCGCCCCCAGGGGGGGAGAACTTAGTAGTCGGAGGGATATCCAGCGTACACTCAAGAACCCGGGTCTTAATAAAACTCGTTGATATTTTACAACAGACTGACGCTTTTATTTGAATGTCGTACAAGAAGGTTACAAAGATAAATCTCCCATACACTAGATGGCGCTAGTAGTATATTTTTGTTAATTATCTATAACACCCTCTCTTAACAAAATATTCCTACTACTATACAGTTTTAAGTCACACAAAATGATATAAATATTTAAACAAACAATATTAGCAATCAGTTTTTCTAATTTACTTCCCTTATTCCCATCATATTCACAAATTTATAATGTTTATTTACGCAAAGCCCTTTAGTAAATATATCTGCTGGCATAGAAGCAGTTTGTAAATATTTAATTTGAATGTCTTTATTTGCAACACATTCCCTAGTGAAATGATGACGTACATCTATGTGCTTAGTACGTTTATGGAATAATGGATTAGAAGCCAATTTTAAAGAACTTTGATTATCGCTATACAAGCTTAATGATTTATTTTTATCATTTACACCAAGTTCTGACATTAAATTTCTTAAATAAATGGCTTCTTTACATGCCTCTGAAAGTGCCATATACTCAGCTTCAGTGCTAGATAGAGCTACTGTTCTTTGCTTACGAGACTCATAACTAATTACACAACCTGACAACTTAAAACAATAACCTGTATAAGACCTTCTGTCAATATTACAAGATGCCCAGTCTGCATCAACAAAACCATGTAAATCAGTACTATTTTTCTTAAAAATCAATCCAAAATGTTTGGTTTTTTGTAAATATCTCAATAGTCTTTTCAAATGCTTCCAATGTGTTTCATTAAAACAGGTATTATATTGGCTCAAAAAACTAACACTATAAGAAATATCTGGCCTTGTGAGAACTGAAAGATACATCAGTGATCCAACTAATTGCTGATAAGGATATGCTTCNAATTTGCTCTATTACTTCCGAAGGTACACTAATTTGTGGATCGTTGGTAGGAATGGCGACTATATCTGGCCATAACTTTTTCCAAGACGATGTAATAGTTGATGAAGGTAATGCATTCCACGATTGACAAAGAGCAAAAACCAAGTCTTTCATGTTAAATTCTTTTAACGTTTTTTCTATTGGCTGGTTTTTTGACACGGCTTTCAGAAGTAGGTTTTTCTTATAATCTCGCTTTACAAACTGAATGATATGCTGATCCATGGGTTGAATCAGTGCAGTGCAGTTTGGCGGAAGAAACATCGCAGTGATGCATTTATCCTCAGTTGTCAGTTCTTCTTCAAGCGGATGACCGGGAGTGTTATCAAGAAGCAATAACGCTTTTTGAGAAAAATTATGATCTTTCAACCATTTTCTAACTTCTGGTACGAAGCATTCATCAAACCACTTTTTGAAAAGATCTTTTGTCATCCACGCACTTTTTTGTCCATAATAGTGTACAGGTAAATCAATGTTTTTGAATGCACGTGGTTTATTAGATTTTCCAACGACCACCATTTTTAGCGTGTGTGTACCCGCAGCGTTAGCACATGGTAGTATGGTTACACGTTCTTTACTTACTTTTCGTCCAGGTACCGATTTTTCATCATAGGAAACAAAAGTTTTATTACGTATCACACGCCAAAAAAGCCCTGATTCGTCTGCATTGTACACCTGTGATGGGTTAAGATTTAAATCTTTCACCTTTTGCAAAAATCTTAATTTAAATGGCTCTATGCAGGTGGCATCATTAGAAAGTTTCTCTCCTGTAATGGTCATTAAACGTATGTCATGACGACTTTTGAAACGTTCTAGCCATCCCTTGCTAGCCACAAAATCATCTTTTTTTATTATTTCTTTATAAAAATATTTAGCTTTCATTGCCAGCATGGGTCCCGAAATGGGCGCATGCCTATTTCTTTCCTGAAGAAACCACATGTATAAAGCTTCTTCCACTTCTGGATGTTCACCTTTCTTGAGTGTCTGTCTCTTGCCTGGCCCACAGTCAGTAGTTGACACGAACTGTTTAATCTTTTCGTGGTTTTTTTTAATGTCATAAATTGTAGATCGGCCTACGCCGTATTCACTTGCTAAAGTACTGAAAGATTCATTACGATTTAGGCGATCTAAAATATCACATTTTTCTTTAATTGTGAGTGGAGTAATATGATGTTGGTAGTGAACTGGCTGATAAAGTCCAGATAACGGAACTGTCGTGATGAAACCTTCTCTCGATGTGTTGTGAAGGCGAATGTCAGTGACGTCAGTCAGACTGCGGAAGTTCGTGCTTCAACCATGTGTCTGAAATACTTTATGGCCTCGTAGATGGCTAGTAATTCACGACCATATGGACTATACTTCCTCTGGCTGGGGCTAAGCTTTCTGGAGAAGAATGCTAATGGTTTCCATTCTCCATTGTCGTTCTGTTGAAGAACTGCTCCAATTGCTTTGTCTGAAGCATCAGTCTGGATCGCCAACATCGCTTGTGAGTTGGGATGCACTAGAATTGTGGCTGTGGAGAGGCTGCTTTTGCATTTGTTGAAAGCCTCCGAGAGTGCAGGTGTCATGGCAATTGACTGTGATCCTTATACTTTGGGACCAGCGAGAAGGTCATTCAGCGGAGCTTGAATAGTAGCTGATCTCGGTATGAGACGGCGGTAGAAGTTCAGCATACCAACGAAACGCCTGAGTTCCTTGATGGTTTTAGGTGCAGGAAAATTTTTGATTGCTTGTTCTTTGGAATCCAATGGCTTAATTCCCTCTGCTGAAAACTTAAATCCAAGGAATTCCACTTGAGAATGCCCGAACACACACTTGGTAGTGTTTATCAAGACCCCGTAATCTGAAAGTCGTTGGAAGAGAATCTTCAAATGTTGCTCGTGCTGACTGCTGCTTGAACTAAATACCAGAATATCGTCGATGTATCCAAAACAGAAGTCCAGCTCTCGAAGTACCTCGTCCATGAAGCGTTGGAACATTTGAGCGGTAATACGAAGTCCGAACGTCATGTACGGAAATTCGTATAATCCGAATGGCGTTGTGATTACTGTTTTGGCAATAAAAACTGGAATCTGGTTATAGGCTTTAATTAGATCGACTGTAGAAAACACTTTACTACCTTGAGCTGATGGGTAAAATCTTGCAAGTGCCTAACTGGATAACTGTCTGGAATTGTGCGTGCCTTCAATGATCTGTAGTCTCCGTAGGGACGCCATCCATCATCCTTCCTCTTTACTAGATGGAGAGGTGAAGACCACGGGGTTTCTGATCTACGTGCTGTACCAGCTTGCAGCATCTCGTCGAATTCTTGCTTAGCAATCTTCAGACGTTCCGGATTTAATCTGCGTGGACAACTGGATACGGGCGGTCCTAGTGTAGTGCGTATATAGTGCACGGTTGAGTGCTTGGCAATTTTAGGTTTGCCAGCAGGACGGGTTACGTCAGGATCAAAGATATCCAGAGTCGTCGATGGTGGTCCGGACAGAAGAGAAGCCTCTGTTGATGGCTGACGTAGTGCTGCAACAGTCAGTGTTGTGACGTTATCAATCAGACGCTGGTTGCGGCAATCGACTAATAAGTTGTAATAACCTAGAAAGTCAACTCCGATGATCGGCTTAGATACGTCGACTATGATGAAGCGCCATGTGAAAGCACGTCGAAGTCCTAAGTCCAGCGTCAGAGGCAGGTAACCGTAGGTAGGTATGACTGTTCCTTTGGCAGCGAACAACTCGTACCGTGTCTTCTTGTGTGGCCCCCGAACAGCGGATCGCGGGAAAACGCAAAGATCTGACCCTGAGTCTACCAGGTACTGCACTTTTGTTTTTCGGTCCGTTATGAACAGGCGGCTTGTAATTCCTAGGCAGTCTTTCTCCGCCACTAATGGCCGCCTGAGGAGTTTCCCTTGTGGTAGGTAGAAGGTTGGGTACATCTCTGTGCTCGGTCCCCAAATCGGAAATGGTAGAAGCAATATGGATGTCACGTGGGCGAGATTTAGACCTTGGTTTTTTTCTTCCACTACGAGCCCAGGAAAGTGAGCGTGGACGTCTATGTTATGCTACACTAAGGGCTTCCACTTTTCGCGTAAGTTCAGCTACTGCTTTCGCTAACACCTCGATTGCACTAGGTGTTTCTTTGCTTATACTAGCTACTTGCTCGGTTACTGGCACGACATTGTTCACACGGTCGGCTAGCTCCGCGAGGTCTTCTAGCGTCATCTTCGTCTGATGAGCCGGGATACAGGTTTGTAGGTGCGTAGGAAGTCGACACGCCCACATTAGTTCTGATAAACTCGGAAGGGACATTGTTGCCAGCTAAATGCTGTAAATTGGCGAAGAAACTGAGAGGGCTGTAGGCTATTTATCATATTTATGTATAATTATTTCCTTATATTTATTTATTTTATTTTAATTAACACATTCATACACACATGTATACATTCTTAAATACACACAATCATAATTTCACACACACATTAATATATTCACATTTCTCACAATACTTTTAATTCGCGCGCGTGGGTTGAAACTCGTAGTATTCTTAGAAATAAAAGACTATTTAACTAATGCTTCGACTTTTAGTGCCCTAATAGCCTATACTGTTGACCCCGTAAGGACAAAATGAGCAGTGAAAGTGATACGGCCGGTCCGGTAAATACACGCCCGCGACATAAATCGAAAAAGGAGTCGACCGGTGCAGAATACACCATGCCTTCCGTGAGACAAATTAAATTCCCACCATTTTGGGCGGAGAAGCCCACGATATGGTTTCGCCAAGTGGAGGCGCAGTTTAGAATGTTCGGGATTACGGACCAGGAGATAAAATTTTACCAAGTACTCTCCTGCCTAGATAGGCAATACGCATCCGAGGTGGAAGATATTATCATCGGCCCTCCAAACTATGAAAGGCTAAAAAGTGAACTCATTAAACGGATATCGGTGTCGAAGGAAAACAAAATTAAACAATTGCTGACGCACGAAACAATGGGCGATCGCAAGCCGTCGCAATTCCTTCGACACCTCCAACATCTAGCCGGCTGATGTCCCAGAAGACTTTTTGAAAACCATCTGGTCGAGCCGCTTGCCTACGGAAATCCAGCCTATAGTCGCATCTCAACAAGGCTCATTAGACTCCCTAGCAGAACTCGCAGACCGAGTGTACGACATTGCAGCACCATCCAGGCAGAGGGCAGCCGTGACGTCATCGTCGACGTTTGACGTGCTAGCACAGCAAGTCGCAGAGCTAACAAAGCAGGTCAGCGCTCTCGTCGCTCGCAACAACCAACGAATCATCATCAACGGAACGCAGCCGGCCCCGCAGAAGGAGCCGCAGTGGTTCCACTCCAGACGTTCAGCCTCAAGCAACCGCCGCTTCCCGAATTGCTGGTACCACCACAAATATGGCGGCGTGTGCATTTCACTCTGTGAGCGTCGTCAGAAAACTGCGTTTTCTTTGTGTGCGGCAAACGGCACAGTTATCGATACCTACGGTTGCATTCAATTATCATTAAATATAGGTCTACGCCGCAACTTTCCGTGGTGTTTTGTGATCGCCGACGTCACACAACCTATAATCGGCGTAGACTTCCTTTCTTTTTATAACATCATAGTAGACGTCAGCAACCGTAGGCTTATTGATAGCCTTACCAATATTAACACTATAGGTAATATTATTGGGGCTATATATTGGGGTGTAAGGTATATATTGGGGTGTAAGGGGGAAACGCGTCCCAGTCCGTTTCTCCAAACGTCAACCTCACCTGCACGCGGTGCACCCTGCTCCTACCGACGAGGCTCTGGCGACCGACAAATGACGGTATAACCATTCTATATAGCTGACCTAAATACCACAGACCGATAACGGGCAGCAGCGTTATCGGTGCGAGAAGGTCAGCACTGCGATCACCAACCCGCCTGCCAAGCGTGGTGATTATCGGCAAAACCACTAATGATAGTTACAAGGCAGCAACGGCCCCCAGTCCCCGGCAGCCCCGCTATTCCTAGCTCTGGCAGCGGTTATGGTAACGGCGGGGCAGGGGGTGCTAAGAATCTCCGGAAGAGATTCCGCTGCCAACCCCGACGACTTGACCTGGCAACATACAACGCACGCACTTTGAGGACCGACGAAAAGATCTTCGAACTGGAAGAAGCAGTAAACAAGTTACACTGGGATATTATAGGATTGTCGGAAGTCCGTAGAGAGGGGGAGGACACGATAATCCTCAAATCCGGTAACTTGTTCTACTACCGGGAGGGCGAACACCAGTCCCAAGGTGGTGTCGGGTTCCTCGTCCACAAATCTCTCGTCAACAGCGTTGTAGAAGTTAACAGCGTGTCCAACAGGGTAGCGTACCTGATACTCAGAATTACCAAACGGTATTCGTTGAAGGTCATCCAGGTTTACGCACCCACATCATCGCATCCAGATGATGATGTAGAGGTTATGTATGAGGACATTTCCAAAGCCATGCATACCTCTAGGACCTTCTACAACGTTGTTATGGGTGATTTCAACGCAAAACTCGGCGAACGAAGCGGGGCAGAGTTGAGAGTGGGGCAATTTGGGTATGGGCAACGGAACCAGAGGGGACAGATGCTCGCTGATTTCATGGAAAAGGAGGGACTCTATATGATGAACTCTTTTTTCAAGAAACAGCCGCTCCGAAAATGGACCTGGCTGAGTCCTGATGGTTCCACGAGAAACGAGATTGACTTCATCATGTCTACGAAACGGAACATATTCAATGATGTCTCTGTGATCAATCAAGTGAAAACTGGGAGCGATCACCGTATGGTAAGAGGCACATTGAATATCAACGTACACCGAGAGCGGTTCAGACTGGTGAAGTCTACGCTCCGACCCACTCGCGCGCATATCCAAAACCCCGAGAGCTTTCAACTAGAGCTGCAAAACCGCTTCGCCTGCCTCGAGGATTGCGAATCTGTGGACGAGCTAAACGATAGGCTAGTGGAAACTGTCCATACGGTTGGGATGAAATTTTATAAACCCCGTAAAAAGCAAACCAAGAGATTCTCAGACCATACTCTTAATCTCATGGAACAGAGACATGCAATGAGCTTGCAGTCTACAGCAGACGCGTCCGCATATCGGCAGATCAATAGACAGATCTCTAAATCGCAAAAGCGTGATGTGCGACACTTTAATGCCGAGCGTATACGAGATACCATCGAACGCAACAAAGGCACTAAAGTGTTCGCAAAAGATTTGTCTATCGGTCAGAGCCAGTTGACGCGGCTGAAGACCCATAACGGCGAACTCATTGCATCTGGACCTGAGATTCGGAGGGAGGTTGAGAGCTTCTATGGACAGTTGTACACATCGACTTGCAAGCCTATTGATAGTTTGGCTAAAGATCCCCGTGCCAAACTGACCCGGCATTATACCGAAGATATCCCGGACGTCAGCTTGTACGAGATTAGTATGGCTCTCAAACAGATGAAGAACGGCAAGGCACCGGGTGATGACGGAATCACAGCGGAACTCCTGAAGGCGGGTGGAAAACCCATTCTTAAAGTCCTTCAGCGAATGTTCAATTCCGTCATCCTGGAAGGCACGGTGCCCAAGGCATGGCATAGGAGCGTGGTAGTTCTGTTCTTCAAGAAAGGTGACAACACCTTATTGAAGAACTATAGACCTATTGCGCTGCTAAGTCATGTCTATAAACTGTTCTCGAGGGTCATCACGAATCGTCTCGCTCGCAAGTTTGACGACTTCCAGCCTCCCGAACAAGCCGGATTCCGAAAAGGCTTTAGTACCATAGACCACATCTTTACGCTGCGGCAGATTATACAGAAGACCGAGGAGTATAATCGGCCACTTTGCTTGGCGTTCGTGGACTATGAGAAAGCCTTCGATTCGGTGGAAACATGGGCCGTGTTGAGATCTTTGCAGAGATGCCGAATTGACCACCGGTACATACACGTGTTGAAGTGTTTGTACGAAAACGCCACCATGTCAGTCCGTATACAGGACCAAAGCACAGCGTCTATCCAACTGCAGCGTGGAGTGCGACAGGGAGATGTTATCTCCCCGAAGCTCTTTACTGCGGCGTTGGAGGACCTGTTTAAGCTTATGGAGTGGAACGGACTGGGCATCAACATCAACGGCGAGTACATCACTCATCTACGGTTTGCCGACGACGTGGTCATTATGGCAGAGACTCTGGAAGATCTCAATGCAATGCTCGATGACCTCAGCAGAGCTTCTCGACAGGTGGGCCTAAAAATGAACATGGATAAGACGAAAGTTATGTCCAATATCCATGTTCCGCTCCACCCAGTCATCGTTGAGAACTCTACACTCGAAATTGTTGACGAGTATACATACCTGGGACACATAGTCCAGCTAGGTAGGTCCAATTTCGAGAAAGAGGTCAACCGCCGAATCCAACTCGGTTGGGCAGCGTTCGGGAAGTTCCGGAAGACTTTTTCGTCCAATATCCCTCAGTGCCTGAAGACCAAAGTCTTCGAACAGTGCGTGTTGCCAGTGATGACCTACGGTTCTGAGACGTGGTCGCTGACTATGGGCCTCATGCGGAAGCTCAGAGTCACTCAGCGTGCGATGGAGAGGGCTATGCTCGGAGTTTCTCTACGCGATCAAATCAGAAATGAGGAGATCCGTAGCAGAACCAAAGTCACCGACATAGCTCTACGAATCGCGAACCTGAAGTGGCAATGGGCGGGGCACATAGTCCGACGAACCGATGGACGTTGGGGTCGGAAAGTGCTGGAATGGCGACCCCGCACTGGACGACGCAGTGTAGGAAGACCCCCCACAAGGTGGACCGACGATATAAGGAGGATCGCCGGTAGCCGCTGGAGCCAGGCGGCACAAGATCGGGTCTTGTGGGCATCATTTCGTGAGACCTATGTCCAGCAGTGGACGTCCATCGGTTGAAGCGACGACGACGACGACGACGACGAGGTAATATTATTTTACCCGAATTCCTCGTCACAAGTGATAAGATTTCGACTGGTGGCAATAGCAGGTACCACAGAATATTAATGGAATTCCCAGTAATCACCCGCCCCGCCGGTATACCAGGTACAGTCAAACACAAAACACTACACCACATACGAACTACACCCGGTCCTCCAGTCACTTCCCAACCCAGACGCCTCGCTCCTGATAAGCTTAAGATAGCCAAACAGTATTTGAGGCAATGCTGGTAAACGGCACCGAGAGACCTTCGGAAAGCCCATGGTCGTCTCCTCTTCACTTAGCTCCGAAAAACTACCGACAATTGAACGCCCGGACCATCCCGGATAAGTACCCTATTCGTCATATCCATGACTTTTCCCACAGTATCGCTGGCTGCCGAATATTCAGCACCATCGATCTCGTGAAGGCTTACAACCAAATCCCCGTTGCTGAGGAGGATATCCAGAAGACAGCAATTACATGCCCCTTTGGATTGTTCGAGTTCCCTTTTATGAACTTTGGTTTGAGGAATGCCGGCCAGACGTTTCAGAGGTTTGTCGACGAGCTAACCCGTGGACTTGACTTCTGCTATCCATATCTCGACGATTTTTTGGTTTACTCCAGGACCGAGGAATAACACGAAGGTCACTTACGCCAGTTGTTCTCCCGTATGCAAGAGTACGGCGTGCTAGTCAATACAGCCAAATGTGTCTTCGGCGCCTCTGAATTTACATTCCTGGGTTACCAGATATCAGAAAAAGGCACTAAACCATTAGAGAAAGGTCAAGGCCATCGCGGATATTACCATCCCAAAGACCGTCAGAGAGCTCAGGTGATTCTTAGGCATGATTAATTTTTATAGGCGATTCCTGCCTAACGCTGCCCAAATCCAATCCCCTCTGAACGCCTTACTAACCGGATCCTTCAAGGATTCTATTCTATTCTAATAGTAGATATTTTGAAAGTTTATTTCGAAGGGCAGGAATACAATGTCGTAGATCAACCATAAAAGAAGCGACAGACGCCGGGCGAGGTCCCTCTCGCCTACTGATAAGTTTGACGAAATTTTACAGAGACTTGGTAAGCTAGAGGAGCGAACGGGTAAGAACAAGAGGCGTCCGGCAGTGGTGGAGTTCCCAGAACCCTGCTACACAACAACGCCGTGCCGAGCAACTCCAACGGCTACTCCAACGACGCGTCCAGCTGTGTCACCGCAGTCAGAGAGCGACGCCAAGACCGTTGCCGAGCGCTTCTTAGATGTTTTGATGACATTGCCGGTGAGACCTAACCAATATTTTGTGTCAGACTTTGATCCTAGTATCCACGATGTCAATACGTGGTGTGACGAGGTAGATAAAGCCCAGTCGCTTAATCGTTGGGAGGATAGCGAGTGTCTTGCACGTGTAGGGCGTTGTCTCAAAGGGGAATCCCGTACCTGGCTTAGTGAGTGGACTAGTACTGCGCGCACGTGGTCAAATTTCAAGGTCGAGTTAAAATCTCTGTGCCCGCGTTCCGTTGATATCGCGAATATTTTGTATGATGTTATGCGAACAGAATCCGATAAGTATTCCACTTACGCTGAATATGCCCGGAAATCTTTGTTGAAATTACGTATTGTTAAGGGATTAAGTAGTGAATTATTAACGGCAATAATTATCCGCGGTATTACAGATCCACAGATTCGCGCGTTTGCTAAAAATGCTAAATTAACTCCGGAAAACATAGTTGACTATTTATCTAGCTTTGTTAAAAGTGATAAACCTAATGTCGTTACGAAGCGAACCCATAATTCTACAAATCGAGATGAAGATAATCAATTTAAACGTAAAAGCGTTGTTACCATTGTGGTGCGGTAGGTCACAGACGTGAACAGTGTCGCAAACTACGTAAATCAGTTACTCAAAGCAGTTATACCGATAGTAACACCCCTAATTCCTCTACAAGACGCGACCTTGACAAGTGTAGCTTTTGTAAAAAGGTAGGTCATAATGAGAGCGTTTGTTTCGCAAAGGATCGAGTGAGAAATAAAAACTCAGTAAATTTTTGTCGTGAAAACGAGGGAATGAATAAAAATCCCGATATCGTTACAGCGGTCATATCAAATATACCTGTCGATGTACTAATCGACAGCGGCTCGAATGTTTCCCTAATTATATCAGATATGAAAAAGCATTTCTCGTGCAGAATTAGATCGTCACCAATCCTTAACAGGTTTAGGCGGTCTTGAGGTTATAGCTAGATCTATGGTCACTCTGCCGGTACAACTAGATAATATTACCTTAGAGGTCGATTTTTATGTTGTTGATAAAAGCCATTTAAACGTACCGATACTTATTGGCACCGATGTTTTAAATAGAAAAGGTGTTACGTACATTAGGACCGGAGATTCGCAACGGATTGTCCATAGTAGTACATTTGTAAACGTTATTCAAACAGACTCGTTATCGGTACTAGAAAATCTATCAACCCCCGTTGTCGGACAAAATCGGGAATTGTTGTTAAACGTTTTAGACAAATATCGCGATCACTTTTAACTGGTACAGCCAATACGACAGTTAAGAATAGCGAGTTGCAAATTAAGTTGACTAGTAACACTCCAATTTATTATCGACCATATAAGTTATCTTACGACGAAAAAATGCGTGTTCGTGCCATAGTTAAAGACTTATTAGACAAAGGAATAATCCGCGAGTCGGAATCTGAATATGCAAGCCCGATTTTACTCGTAAAAAAGAAAGACGGTTCAGATAGAATGGTAGTTGATTACCGAGACTTAAATCAAATAACTGTTAAAATCAGGCATCCGCTTCCCCTGATTAATGACCACATCGATATGCTTGGTAAAACTAAATGGTTTAGTGCACTAGACATGGTCTCTGGTTTCCATCAATTACCTTTGTCACACCAGAAGGCCACTATGAATACTGTAAAATGCCCTACGGTCTCGCTAATGCCCCTATCGTTTATCAGAAAACCATAACTAAAAATTTGAAACCATTTATAGATTCTGGTAAAGTACTTGTTTATATAGACGATGTTTTATTATTATCGGACACTATTAGCGAGAACCTCTTGTTGTTAGATGCGGTATTAAAAACCCTAACGGAAGCCGGGTTCTCGATAAATTTAAAGAAATGTAACTTTCTTACTAATGAAATAGAATACTTGGGCAGGTTAATCAGTCATGGTCAGGTTAGACCGAGCGATCATAAAATTAAAGCCTTAGTTAAATCCCCAATACCGAGCAATGTAAAACACGTCCGTCAATTTTTGGGTCTGGCTGGCTATTTTAGGCGGTATATTCCTAGCTACGCTATTAAAACTGCCTGTATGGCTGCTTTGAAAAGGTGCCTTGTTCAAATGGGGAGATGATCAAGAAAAGGCTAGGCAGGAAATTATTTCTTATTTAACTACGGAACCGGTATTAGCGATATACGATCCCGATTTACTTACACAATTACATACCGATGCGAGTGCAATAGGTTATGGTGGTATTTTAATCCAAATTCATAAAGACGGTTGTAAGCGTGTTGTAGCGTATTTTAGTAAGCTAACGGTAGGTGCTGAATCAAAATATCATAGTTATGAGCTCGAAACACCAGCCGTTGTAAAATCATTGCAGCACTTTCGTGGATTTATATGCAGGATTTTGACTTTACTTTAGAATACCGTAAAGGGTGCTTAATGTCTCACGTTGATTATTTGAGTAGAAATCCAGTAAACATTGTAAACGCTGTTAGTAAGCCCCTTAATTGGGCACAGATTGCTCAGGCTGGTGACGAAGAAATATCGTTATTGCTAGAAAAATTAAATAATGGGGAATTAGATTCAAGTCGTTATGTAAAACGTAACGATCTTTTGTATTACAAGTATTGTGTCCAAGGCGAGCAAGAACGCTACTTATGTTATGTCCCAAAAGCGTTTCGCTTAAGTTTATTACGTGTTTTCCACGATGAGCATGAGCATTTAGGTATAGATAAAACTACTGACCTGATTCTCAAACATTTTTGGTTTACGGGCTTGAAACAATTTGTTATAAAGTACAGAACGCATTGTGTTGTCTGTCTAGCGCATAAGCAAGCGTCCCGTGCTCCCTTACAGCCGATTTCTTCTTGGCAAAAGAATCCCATACCCTTTGACACCATACACGCTGACGTACTTGGCCCACTCCGGGAATGCGATGAGTATAAGTACATACTGATAGTTGTTGATGCCTATACCAAGTATTGTTTGCTGTTCAGTTTGTACATGCAAGATTGCGAGAAATTAAAGAGAGAGTACTCACTCAAGTCATCTCTGTTCGGTACTTTTAAGCGATTAGTGTGTGATCGTAGTCGAATGTTTCACAACCACCACCTGGTAGACTGGTTAACTAGTTTTGGCATAGAAATACATTTTATTACACCTGAAATGCACCAGGAAAATGGTCAAGTGGAAAGGTATTGCCGTACCGTACTAAATATGGTTAGAATAGAAGTTAATAATAATAAAAACGATTGGCCAAATGTCTTGTGGAAATTACAGCTCGTATTAAATATTACCAAGCACAAAACTACGCAATACTCCGCGTTAAACCTATTAATTTGTAACCTACTTGTGTATCAAAAGCGTTTCGCCTAAGCTTATTACGTGTTTTCCACGACGAACAACGCTTTTAGTTCCCGGGCTTGAGACATTCCGTCATAAAGTACCTAACGCACTGTGTGGTATAAACAAGCGTCCCCCTTTACAGCCGATTTCTTCTTGGCAAAAGCATCCCATACCCTTTGACACCATACATGCTGATGCACTTGGGCCACTCAGGGAATGTTTGCTGTTCAGTTTGTACAGGCAAGCTAACGAGGAATTAAAGAGAGTACTCATTCAAGTTATATCTCTTTTCGGTACTTTTAAGCGTAAGGTAGTCGAATGTTTCATAACCACCACTTGGTAGAATGGTTAACTAGTTTTGGTATAGAAATACATTTTATTACGCCTGAAATGCATCAGGCAAATGGGCAAGTGAAAAGATATTGCCCTACCGTACTAAATATGATTAGAATGGATGCTAATAATAATAAAAATGATTGGCCGAATGTCTTGTGGGAGTTACAGCTCGTATTAAATATTACGTATTATTATTAATTGGCACTGAGTCTACTACGCCGGTAATTAATTCTTTAGTTAGGGATATTACAATCGAGGGCGCCAACCCTAACCACGACGCTATCCGTGAATTACAAAGACAACGGGCTAACGAATTAATAAATGAAAATAAATCTAAACAGGACGCGTACGTTAATAAAAATAGGCAATCTGCAAAGAGGTTTAACGTTAATGACTTAGTCTTTGTTATTAAAAGATCTCAAAGTACTGGCAAGTTAGATTGTGGCATGCGAGCTCCATATAAGGTTGTAAGTGCTCTACCTAATGATAGGTACGAACTACAGTTGTTGGCTGGTTCATACGGTAAAATAAGTCAAAATATGTCAAGCAGCTGCTGCATTTATGGTATTATGGCATGGTGAGTGGACACCCGACACATGTGCTGCCTTCTTTGAAAGTTAAATATATCTTTCAAATATTGAGTTTGTTTTATGGCAGGTAGTTTTGTTTTGTTTCCACCACGTGCAGCTTTATGCTCCGAACTGGTGTGATTTATGTTTTGGTTGGTCCATTCCTTGTGCACGAGGCTTTGGATTGCAACAGTTGTGACTGCATTACTGTGAGCAGGTTCATAACTTTGGTATCTCGGTTGACGTCGGTGGGTACCATGCCGACTATACACCGGGTGTAACAGCCACGTAGGTCTCACGGTTGACCCACAATAACCATTGTAAATCCCTCCGCGCACGGTAGTGGAGTGGGAATAGGACCTGAGTAAACCCTACTGTCATTTTTATGCTTTTTCGTCTTGGTAATGATCCAAGATTGGTATAATATACCACACCATGTGATCAACAGTATTTCGACGTTCACCAGATGCAGCGAAGCCTTCGTTGATATTTTTATTTAGTTTATTCCAAAAATATTTGGGTTTTGAGTTCATATGTCAAATTTTGACCAATCACCACTTTTATGCCAGTCACCATTATATTATGCCAGTCATCACTATTTTGATAATGGTTTTTATAAAATATTGTGTGCTTTTACCACTGCTATTTTAATGTTTTTATTATTTGGTTCTTATAAGTTATTGTTTTACTACTGCTATTTTAATAATGTGCTTATTATTTGCCTTTTGTAGTATGGTTGAGAGAAGTATGGCTGTGTTACTACTACTATTTTAATCATGTTTTTACTGTGTGGTTTTCAGCAAATGTTTGTTTTATGTGGAAAATTGTCACTATTAATTTAATAACTTTATTATTTGGTTTTCAGCAAATTTGTTTGTTTTATTACTACTATTTTCTATGACTTTGTGAATGTGTTTTGTTTTAAGTGACAAATAGTCACCATTTCTATTAATGCTTTTACCTCTTGATATTTGCAAATGTTTGTTTTGTAGCAAATACTTACATATATTTTAATAAAAATTTTCTATTTGACATTTTACTAGAATCTGTCTTGTGTGGCACATAATCCACCGCTATTTAGATGGCAATATTTGCTATCATGTGTAATAAAAATTGTACATCGTATCCGCACTGTGGTTACAGATTGCAGAGGTGCCCGTTGACAAACAAGGAGTAAATTAGGCCGCGAGGGCGCTGCCACGTCAGGAGAGGCCGTGTTAGAATGACTACACTAGTTCACAGCTGGCCACATCAATTTGCAGTGGGCCACACCGATTGCTAGATGGCAACACCGAGGGGTATATAAGGCACGGGTCCCGCTCTCTCTGCTCCCGAACCTCGGCGCGACTGTCATTCCGCCCATTTTATGTTTGCCACCTTTTGAAATTGTAACAGTTAATAAATGTAAATTCGTTTAAAGCTTTTAGCTTTTTATTTATAAGAATATATATACAGCCTGTATCAGTAAATACAATTTTTTTGGTTAATTGACTGACTGACAACAAGTTCGCACTAAGCTCATATGTTGGGGCCAGTGCCCTGCATAAGTAGTAGGGAGTCCTGGCTTCCCGTTTTGTTTTAGTAAAATGAAAGCGGACTGTATAATAAATGGTTTAATGTGAAACTGTACAATAATAGCTCACAAGGTAAAAGCGTAAAAAGAGCGCGTCCGGTCGACTCGTGCGTCGAAAGCCGAATGGCGTGATGTGGTCGCGATGCCCCTGTTACCGCGCAGTAGCGCTGAGGTGCGGGGTAGCGCCCGTGTCTTGTCCACTCAGGAATAAATAAAACATTTCTCACCTGGATAGGACTTGCATCTTTACAAAAATTGGTCTTAATGTTTACTTTATCAGAGCGTCATGTCACCTGAGTCAATGTACAATGAATATTGCTGTAAATGTATTGTTATTAGATTTCTTCATTGTGCCCTGATTTTTAAAATATCCATATTTGTTGCGGTTATAGCAACGTGGGCCTTTTCCCTTTGATTTAACATAATTACTGCTATTGTTGTTACGAGCTTGTGCTTTTTGAGAAACTCAGAAGACTCTGTAACTTTAACCTCTTGGAAAAGTTTTGTTATTATGAAGTCGGTCGATATTTTTATTCCAGAACTTTCCAGACCCATTTCATAGGTTTAAAATTGTCCGGTAACCATTTCTCATCGACTTCGAAACCGATATTTCGTAATTTATACGCAGTACTCATTATTTTATTCACATATTCTCATTCACATCTTCAACACTTGTACTGTTATCTAGTGATGTGTTTATTAAATCCCGCAAGAAGCCGACTTTTCTTGATAACCCCGAATCTTTAAATGCATTTTTTAAACTTGTCCAAATTTGTTTAGATGTATTCGCATTTTCAATGTGTACGTAGTTTATAGGTTCCACTAACAAAATGGTTTTGGATTTAGCCTTCGTATCTTTTTGTAAGTTGACATCGATGCCTGGATCGACACATTCCCGCAAATATTCATGATCTGTTTTCCCGCATTTCTCAATTTGTAGGTTAGACATAGTAATTGTTCACGAGGCGTTGAAAAAAATCGAAATACTGTAAAATTACTAATATTGACCACTGTACTTACTTACGGCAATGAATATCAAACTTTCAACCTGTAGAAAAGTAATTATAACACGAAACAAAGTGATCAAACAACGTGTATTTCCAAGTACCATAGATAAGGACGTTACAATATTAGACACAAGCGCCACAAGAACAGGAAAACAGTTTATGATTACCATAAACTAATTATATTAATAAACATTATAGATTTGTAGTTTAATATTCACACAATGCTTCATCACACACACACACGCGCACACACACAGACACAGATAAGCTTGCAAATTTTTTTCTTATTTATTAACGAGTAATTTTAAGTCTAATTCTTTTATTTTTATAACTTTGTGACTAATACTTTGGGGAGGGCGAGATTTTCTGACACAGGTATCTCAATACCTACCAGATACTCTCAAACTAGTATATGTTAGTAACAAATTGTTATGGAAATAAACTATTTTTATTTTTTCGTACAGTTAAAGGTTTTACAAATATAAATTTTATTATACAACATAAGGAGCCATTTAGATGGAAATGCATTGATTTGGTCTCCACATGAAACTTATTCATAGTTTATCCATATTATCCTTTAATATATCCCAGCCTATTCCGTCTTAGGTATGGTCGGGAACAATGAAGTCAGACTTAGGAGAGAACTAGCTCTAGTCATATACGAGGTGTGTTCAAAAAGTATCGCGAATTTTGTGTTTTTTCAAAAATTATTTATTTATTCATGAATATCTATTTTGTCCCCTTCAAAGTAATCCCCATGAGATATTATACACTTGTGCCAACGGTTTTTCCAATCTTCGAAGCACTTCAAAAAATCATTTTTTTTTATCTTGTTCAGCTCCTCCTTCGATGCCGTCTTTATCTCGTCAAGAGAAGAGTAACGTCGTCCTTTCATGGGCCTCTTCAGTTTAGGGAACAAGAAAAAGTCACAGGGGGCCAGATCTGGGGAATACGGTGGCTGCGGCATCATTAGTGTGTTGTTTTTGGCCAAAAAGTCGCGCACAAGCAACGATGTGTGAGCAGGGGCGTTATCGTGGTGCAAAAGCCAATTTTTGTTCTTCCACAAATCCGGGCGTTTCTGGCGGATTGCTTCGCGCAAATTGCGCATAACTTGCAGGTAATATTCCTTATTGACCGTTCTTCCCTGTGGCAAGAACTCATGATGCACCACGCCCCTGCAATCAAAGAAAACTGTCAGCAAAACTTTCACATTCGATCGAACTTGGCGCGCTTTTTTCGGTCTTGGTTCGTGCGGCAGCTTCCATTGAGATGATTGAGCTTTGGTTTCCACGTCATAACCATAAACCCACGATTCGTCACCAGTTATGACCCTCTGGAGCAAATTTGGGTCGTCGCGGACAGAGTTTAACATCTCATTAGCAATGTTCATGCGATGCTGTTTTTGGTCACAATTGAGCAATTTTGGTACGAATTTCGCGGCGACCCGTCTCATGCCCAAATCATTGATAAAAATCGAATGGCACGAGCCAATCGATATGTTTAGGTCCTCAGCAACTTCTCTAACGGTGATTCGACGATTGGCCAATACCATTTTCTCCACTTCATTAATTTTTTCGTCTGTTGTTGAAGTGCTCGGGCGTCCGGCACGCTCTTCGTCGTTCACATCTTCTCGGCCTTCTGAGAACATTTTGTACCACCGATAAACGTTGCTTCGGTCCAAGGTAGCTTCTCCGTATGCCACAGTCAACATTCGGAATGCATCCGCGCACTTAATTTCGTTTTTCACACAAAATTTGATACAGGTTCTTTGATCCATTTTTTTGAATAGGTAAAAATCGAAGACGATCCAAAACACGTGCAAGCAAAGCAGCTGTCAACAATTAAATGAACATTCAAAATGGCCGAGCTTGTCGGCATAAGTGAGAGACATGAGTACCAACATAACGCCACAAAAAATTCGAAATTCGAATATACGTAACCCGCCAAAATTCAAAATTCGCGATACTTTTTGAACACACCTCGTACTGTCAACGCTCCTAAAATGCGGTGTCCGTCCAACAACATCCTATCAGTTCAATTGTACCTATGAATTGTTAGCCTTAATGCTGATGCATGTGCACATCATGCATTTCTCCAAACCCCGCACCTTAATGTCCACTCTACCCAGATTAGGACGTTAAAGAGCGAATACAGGTTTATTGATAATTAAACAAATCTATTTTATCATTAATTAAATCTACTTTGTAACCAAACATATCTCTTTAAAAAGACTCGATCTCCTACTTATGACATTTAGATGGCAGCGGTGGGTTCCAAAAAATAAACGAAACTGTCAGGGAGTGAAATTTAGTTAAAGTCCAGTGAACGTCCTGTAAAAGAATCCTGTACCTTTCTTCTTGTGATCTATCGTCTTCCTAATAAACGTATCAGTAGTGAATACTTCCTTGATCGCTAATACCTAAGGTGTACTACACACTACACTGGCAACCCCCGACTTTAAACAGTCAATTTAACAAGGAGTAGTGGACTTGGAGTATAAAGGTGAGCAATTTTTTTCATAATGCCTTAAGAACAAGATTGCAAAAGTGATTACGCCCCGACAGGAGAAATTTCTAAAATTGGCATGCCCGTACGTTGCCGCCATTTTGTCTGGAGGAGGCAGCGCTGTGGTTTGCGCAGCTTGAAGGTCATTTCATTCTGTCCAAGATAACGAGCGACACAACAAAATTTTATTTTGTAACCACACAGTTGGAAACTAAATAGGCCATTCAAGTCAAAGATATTATTACAAATCCGCCCGCAACAGATAGGTACGAAATACTGAAACACGAATTAATTGATCGCCTCTCCGCGTCACAAGAAAAGCGCATTCAACAACTGCTGGTACCTGAAGATCTGGGAGACCGAAAACATTCAGTTCTTACGACATCTACAGAATCTAGCAGGTCCCTCGGGTGCTTCAGATTTTGTGAAAAGCATATGGACTAGTCGATTGCCTCAAAGCAGCACAAAATAGTGTTCACGCAATAGCGCCAGCAAGTCCGCAGGTAGCAAGTACTTCTGCGACTCCTGTCAACAACGACGTCGCGAAACTGGCGATTGAGTTAAGCAAGCAGGTAGCTCTCCTCGTCACGTGCATGAACAGAGACCGACAACCACGCTCTCGACGCTTCCAGGCACAGGCTACCGCCTAAATCTAATCCATACTGTTTTAACCATTACACCTTCGGTATTAAAGCCCAGAAATGTAAGCAGCCCTGTACCTTTATGTCGGAAAACTCCACAGGCGGTCGGCAAGTAGCGGCCAACGACTGCCCTTCTGTAACAGACCGTCTTTTTATTACTAATCGGACTACGAAAATGCAGTTTCATGTAGACACTGGTTCCGACTTGTGTGTTTTCCCCCGGTCTGCTTTTAAGATGCCCTGTATAAGGTCCAAGTACGATCTGGTGGCAGCTAATAATACGGTTATACATGCCTATGGGCCCAGACAAGCTGGATCTCGGACTGAGAAGAAACTTCACTTGAAATTAATACTATAGCGGATATTTTAAGACCAATCTTTGGTGTCGACTTCTTAAGCTTTTACAATTTGCTTGTTGATTGCAGAAACCAGCGCCTTATCGACAACGTCACTTCACTTTCAATTTCTGCAGTGCAATTTCGATGTCTGGAGGATATAGCATCAGTAAAATCTGTTCTTGGGGAAACTGCATTCCTTTGGATACCCCGTGAGTACCCTGAAATTACCCAACCTCCAGGTACGCACATACCAGCCAAGCACAACACTGTTCATTACATCAGAACGACACCAGGACCACCGGTCTCCTGTAAGCCTTGTCGTCTTGATCCGGCTCGATTACTAATTGCTAAAGAAGAATTGGAAGACATGCTTACAAGCGGCGCAGCTCGACGTTCAGAAAGTTCTTGGTCTTCGGCTTTACATCTGGGGAAAAAGAAAGACGACGGATGGAGACCCTGTGGTGATCACAGAGCTTTAAATGCCAGAACTGTACCTGACAGGTATCTCATACGTCATATACACGACTTCTCCTATCAACTCTCTGGTTGCAAGATCTTCTCTACAATAGACCTCGTTAAACCCTACAACCAGACTGCCATAAACCCTGATGATATCCCTAAAGCCGCCATCACCACATTTGGACTTTATGAGTTCCCCTATATGAACTACGGTTTACTGAACGCGGCACAGACGTTTTAGCGTTTTATCGACGAAGTTTTACTTGGTCTGGACTTCTGTTACGGATATATTGACGACATATTGGTGTTTTCATCTTCCCCAGAAGAACATAAAAGCCATCTACGTAAACTGTTCGAACGTCGCGACATTACGGAATCGTCATTAACTCATCCAAATATTGTATTGGTCAACCCGAAGTCGTTTTTCTAGGATATAGTGTATCATCTGAAGGTCCGAAACCATTAGAGTCCAAGACAGACATAGCAGAGTATCCAGCCCCTAAGACAGTAAAAGCATTACGTTGGTTCTTAGGGATGATGATGCTTTATTCCGAACGCTGCTGACATACAAGTCTCATTGAACTCAGTTTTATCTGGACCTAAAGTAAAAGGCTCTTATCGTATAGACATGACGCCGGAATTAATGAAATCTTTTGAAGACCGTAAGTCATACTTATCCGCAGCTACTCTCTCAATTTCATCCTAAGAGTAATATCCCGCGAACGGAGAATGGTGAAACCAACGATAATAATGTGGTTGCCTCATCGGCACCAGACGTATTCCGTGTTGAAGTCAAGCTCCCACCTTTCTGGCCGGATGAACCGGCAGTATGGTTCGCCCAAATGGAGGGACATTTTATGCTGTCCAGAATCAGTGACGACAAAACGAAATTTTACTACATAGTGAGCCAGCTGGAACATAGGTATGCTGCATAAGTAAAAGACATAATTATCTCGCCACCAATCGGCTGCAGTTACGAAACATTAAAAGCCGAATTAAATAAGTCACTTTAAAGGCTTTCTCAATCGCGCGAGAAGGAAGTGAAGCAGCTACTCACCCACGAAGAGCTCGGCGATCGACGCCCGTCAGTTTCTACGTCATTTACATCACTTGGCAGGATCGGAAGTGCCTGAGGAATTTTTGAAAACAATTTGGACAAGCCGCTTACCACCACACGTTCAGACAGCAATTGCTTCACAGCCTGTAACCTGTTTCTCAAACGCTTATAGTCAAATGCTCTTGACTACAGTTGTTGTAGGTGTAGGTGTTAGATTCGTCGTGTGGCCCCGGCGAAAAAGAATAGGGCCATCCCTCCCCAGTGGGTGTCGTAAAAGGCGACTAATGGGGCGCTCGCACTTCACCACCCACACGCGAGCACACAGACAGGCACACAAACACTTACACGCCCACACTCTCAACGACTCACGGGCCCTGGGGGGTCGGACCTGTCCGACGCGCAGTTTCCCCTGCGCTAGGGCAGGTCCAGGTAGGCTATCGGAACCCCATCGGAGGTGTCGTGGTCATGTCTCGCGGCCTCCGTTGCGGCCGAGGATCTTGCCTTCGTTGGCCGGGTCGCGAGGAAGACAACCTCTATAAAAAATCACCCCAATCCTAAGCGGCGGCGCACCGCGAGAGGATGCATGGCTGATGGGATGATCAGTTGCTAGTGCGACCCCCGTCAGGGTACCGGCCGACCCCCTGACGAGTTACGCTAGGCTTATCCGGGCACAGGGGGCACTGCTCGGATGGACTTTTTATTTCCCCCATACTCGTGGGATTTCATATGGAATCTATAAACAAAAACCCAAACGAAGTTGTTGTGTCGGCGTTTTTCGCGAAGAAGGAGGCGAGTGAGGGTGGAAGGTCGCCGAGATCGTTGTCGGGCTGTAGCAGCCGGGCGATGGTTTCGTGCGAAAGTGACGCCGAGATGGCCTCCGTACCCGACCGGTCGGGAACGGAGGCCACCGCGGTGGCTTTGCATGGACGAATGTGGCGGCAGCGCCAGAAGCGGAGGAGGGACTCCGAGTCGGGGTCCAACTCCTCCGAGGATGAGAGAGAAGCGGGTGCCCGCAAGGGCATCCTTAGGAAGAGCCGGCCGACCACCGGCGAAGAAGTAGGCCTAGCTGAGGCCATAGCGGCGCGTAACGCGGCCTCAGCTAGGGAGGTAGAGCTCCAGGCCAAGAAGGACTCTGAGAAGTCCAAGGCCAAGGAGCAGAGAGACCGGGCACTGAGGCTCTCTAGGGAGTCGTTGGTGTCCGGCGACGAGACGAGCGGGCTGCCGGCGGGTACCGTCGTAGCCCGCGCGGCTGCGGTTGCGGACTACATACGTAGTCAAGCAGCCAAGTCCCGCAACCTCAAGGGCACGGTGCAGCGTGGCCTTAAGGAAGCGGCGACTAAGATGGAGGACATGGTGAGCGACCTGGCGGGCCGTAACGACTCTGAGGAGTTACGGCTTCTCAAAGCCGAAAACGCTAGGTTGCTGACCGTGAACAGCACTCTCCGTGAGGAGATTCAGAGGGAGAGGGATGCGAGGCCGGCCAAAAAGGCGGCTCGCGTCCCCGATGAGGCCTCTTTGGAGGACCTCATCAGGAAGGTTGTCGCTCAGATGGGCGTCCCGATGGGCGCCCGTCAGGAGCAGACAAAACACCCGGAAGCACCGGTCACCCCGAGTGAGGGGAAGACAGGAGCATCTCCGGGTGCGAAGAAGAGAAAGGTGGCCGGGAGTCCTGTGAGGGAACCCGCGAAGGCGACAGGCTCCGCTCGGGTCGTACCCGAGAAGGAGAAGTCGCCGTCCGCCCCACCTCCGGAGGGCCCTGCCGCGGAAAATCCGTGGCAGGAAGTCACCCGGAGAAAGAAGAAGAAGGGCGGACAGCAGTCGGCGGCAGCTCCCAAAAAGGCGGAGCCGCCGCGGAAGGCGGCCCAGCCCCAGAGGCAGACGGCGCAAGGGCCTAAAAAGGCCAGGGCGCCCAAGCCTAAGAAGCCCCGCTCCTCGGCCGTAGTGGTGACACTGCTGCCGGAGGCGGTGGCTAAAGGCGCCACGAATGCCAATATCGTCGCGGAGGCAAAACTTCGCGTCGATATAGGCGATTTAGTAGTTAGTTAGTTAAAATCTCGGTACTCCGGGTGAAAAATGCGGCCACCGGTGGCCGGATTTTCGAAGTGCCGGGAATGAACAGCGGGGCTAAAGCGGATAGCTTTGCCCAGAAGCTGAAGGAGGTGGTCGGCGACGGCATAGTCCGTATAGCTAGGCCTGTGGCCACCGCGGAATTGCGGGTGTCGGGTGTGGACGACTCGGTCACCCGCGACGAGGTGGCCGCCGTAACGGCTAGGGTCGCGGGATGCCCCGTGGACGAGCTCCGCGTCGGTTGGCTCCCAGGCTAATGAAGACGGCTGGCGCGTTGAGCAGACTTCTGCCGGAAATTTTGAGTTTTAGGTTTCGTTCACATGGCATTGTATTGGACGTTTTTTTGCAGTATACGTCATAACGTATAAATAGTGACCATACAACGTACCATAGATCCTCCTTCCGGTTACGCTGTACAGCCAGTAGGGCTAACAGCTAAACACAGTCTGAACAAAGTAATTAGATCCATTTATAGGTCGATTGTACTGCAATCGTGTACCGCTTATACGTTTAAACGAATACTCAACGGGCACTTGTCAAGCAAATCGAATGAACTTTGGCGTATTCGGTTTGCAGTGGCAGATGGTACATATAGCTTTGTCCTCTTCACACGACACCATGTCATGTTATTTTATCGAATAGCAACCGAAGAAGCGTTTAGTACCTGAGCGTCTTTTGGAGGGGTGGCACGTATTTTATGTTTGATTTAGTTTGATATTCAAAATAGTTGTCTTCTATAGATAACGAACTATTAATTTCTTTAGTGGAACAAAATCCCGTTTTATGGGATAAAACTTTGGAACTCTATAAAAATCGCATCGCAACAGTGTTAAGAATTTCAACCACAAATTTTTCACCAGACATTAAAAAATTTCACTCTTGTCATTAAAACTTATGTTAATACATTTATTTTTTTAATTGTTTTATTTTTTTTTCAAAAATAACGACGTTGGCTATGAAAATTTTAATATGTCAAAACGAAAATGTCATTAGGACAGTTTGTGTAATCTGATGAACTTAATATTGATTTTACAAAGAAACCTCCTCTTCAATATCCAGACCACAATGTGTTAAAAAGATTTGCAAAGAAGTTAGAAACCAAGATTTGCAACCAAGATATGACAGACATGATCTCCCAGTTGAAGCTACAGAAGATTAGAGACTCCGCCTGTACTCAATCCAGGCTTCCTGTATCAAATGTTTTTAGTAAAGAAATCGGATGGTGGATCGTGCCCAATTTTCGACCCAGGAGGTCTCATCAATTCATATGTGTTAGTGAAACATTTCCTTATAATTTCAAAAACAGATGTGGCCTTTTTTTTGCAGACACGCTTGGTTAGTGAAAATGGATATTCCTCAGGCCTATTTTCATTTACCAATAGCAGAAGCGCACAGATTTCTCCGTTTCACTTTGATATGTATGTATATACGCTTGCGATCGGCAACCGAGCGGAGAGCGGGCGACGCCAGTCAACGACACAAAAACTGGCGACGAGGATCATCTACCCGCACCACCAAAGAAAAAAAATATGTCTCATTTTATTGGGAATTTAAGCATTTGTCCATAAAATGCATGAGTGGGACGTTTTCTACGTGCGGTTAAAACAATTTAAGCTAAACGGCATTTCAAGTGCTAATAAAAGTGCAGTGTTGATAACCCATCTGTCGGATGAATCGTACCGGATGAAACTGGTTCGGAGTCTTGTTTACCCAAAAAAAAAATTGAAGGAAGCGAGTACAGTGAATGTGCTGAACAAACATTTCACGCCGAAAAGATCGACAAATGCTGGATAGAATCTGGATCTGTCATCCAGATTCGGAGATTTTATATTACGAGACTTAGATTTCATATTGGTATCGAGACAAAGAATCAGAAGTCACACTATATAAGGCAATGAGTGAATATAAATAAGGAATCAAATAAACAGATGGCTGTGGTCAAACTATCAAACCAGTAGTTCGCTTCGTTTTATAATCACGTCAAATTGGAGAAACATTAAATAAACAGCATTTTTTTGTGAATATGGGATGTTACGTCATACCATATGTAAAGGGTGTTTTTTTTAGAGGTATAGAACTTTAAGTTGGCATTACTGTTCAAGATGGCGACCGATTTAATAGCTGATAAGTGATTTATTCTCAGTTTTGTTTGGCAATTCATCATGAATAGACACACGCCTGAACAACGCTTGCAAATAGTGCAATTTTATTTCGAAAATAATGGTTCTGTGCGGAATACGTATCGCGGACTACGTCCATTTTATCGTCGACAAAATCGTCCATCAGAGCAGTTAATTCGATTAACCATGGAACGTTTTCGCAATACGTTTACTCTTATTGATAACTCGCATCCCCAGAGACGCCGTACGGTACGTACAGCAGAAGCTATTGCTACTGTAGAGCGTAGCATTGAGGAAGACCCGAATGAGTCCATCCGCCATCGAGCACAGGAATTGGATCTGTGTCCATCCACTTTATGGAAAATTTTGCGGAAGGATCTTGGTTTGCGTGCTTACAAAATTCAACTCGTGCAAGAATTGAAGCCAAACGATCATCAGGCAAGGCGTAGATTCGTCGAATGGGCCCAAAACGAGATTGCCGTTGTTCCCGATTTTCATAAGCGAATTTTGTTTAGCGATGAAGCGCACTTCTGGTTGAATGGCTACGTCAACAAACAAAACTGCCGCATTTGGAATGAAGATAATCCTCAAGTGTATGTCAAAACACCGTTACATCCAGAAAAACTTACTGTTTGGTGCGCTTTATGGGCTGGTGGAATCATTGGTCCGTACTTCTTCAAAAACGATGATGGCCAGAACGTTACCGTCAATGGAGATCGGTATAGAGCCATGATTACTAACTTTTTCATTCCTGAATTGAACAACCATGATGTCCAGGAGCTGTGGTTTCAACAAGATGGTGCAACATGTCACACAGCTCGTGCCACAATCCATTTATTGAAAGACACGTTTGGTGACCGCCTAATTTCACGTTTTGGACCTGTGAATTGGCCTCCAAGATCTTGCGATTTAACACCGCTAGACTACTTTCTGTGGGGCTATATAAAGTCATTGGTCTATGCGGATAAGCCACAAACGCTTGACCATTTGGAAGACAACATTCGCCGCGTTATTGCCGATATACAGCCACAAATGTTGGAAAAAGTCATCGAAAATTGGACGTCCAGATTGGACTACATCCGAGCCAGTCGTGGCGGTCATATGCCAGAAATCATATTTAAAATGTAATGCCACAAGATTATCTTTCGAATAAAAAAAAATCATGTCAATCGAATAATCCATAGTTGTTTTATTGAAATTTAAAGTTCTATACCTCTAAAAAAAAACACCCTTTATATTGCACTCGCAACGGAAACAGCACTGGCTAACGAGCGCAGGTGTAGAATTTCGCTATCCAGCAACTTGCTGACCGCCCTTCCAGAACTATCGGCGATGAGAACGAAAACAAACACGTATTTTATAAGTCAGAATACTTTCTCTTGAACACGCCGTCGGCAAACGTAAATGGGAACAACACGGAACAACAACAAACAACAATAGCGCAGAATGGTGCCGGTAATACCGCTTGTCCACTTTATCATACGTGGCAATTACGAGTATATACAGAATAGAATTATATCTAGTTTTTGTGACTCAATGGATGCTACTACCCCGTTTACTTCAAGAGGAGAGGAAAATGAAATGTATGGTCAAATAGATTCAATATTAACATCCTTTGAAGACGCGACACGTAAGCGGAAGGCTGACGACGATTGTCTTTGTTTTTGGATTAAAAAATGTCGTTATTATGAAAACTTGCAGAATATTGTATAAAATTGCAGAAAGGTTATTTTGTAAATTTCTTAGATATCATTTTTCTTCTTGTACAGAGCTATAGTTCGTACGTAGCTATAATACGGTTTCGCAGCCGTAGCTAAGTGGTAGCCTTTTCATGGGTTTTGTGATGAATTTGTGACCTTTTAGACTTGGTACAGTGTCCTATTGCAACTAACCAACTCGATGACGTTATTCGGAAATGCCGGTCGTCACCAAACACCGCGTGGCGAAGAGCTACAGAACAAAAGCTGGGCGAATAATTTGTTTCTCCCAACCATGGCGATAAGTCACCTAGCCCGCATTAAGTAGAACCCTTTCAATTGTTGTATTCTCGCATACTATAAGAAGCAGAAAAGGATATCGCAAAAACCGCGATCACAACTCCATTTGGCCTTTATGAATTGAAGAGGTTGACATTTGGTTTAAAAAATGGCGGTTAATTACAGAGATTTAACCCTTAATAACCTAGAGTTTCAATTTTGATACCAATCTTTTAAACCGAATGTTTACATTACTATTAGTCTTTTTTTATTGGTTTGCTGTACGTATTTTACTATTGCATAATATGTTTTTCAACGAAATAAAAAAAAATGTCATTATTGCTTTATTTCATCTATGACATATGACTTGCGCGGCAAGTATGGACAAGTAAACACATGTTACTAGAAGTTTTGTGGAATACAAATTTGATATACAGTGGACCCCCGGTAGTCCGGCCCCTGTCTAATCCTGCACCCCCTGTAATCCGACATGGTTTATTATTTATTATTGAATACGTATTCGCTAAGCATGATTGAACAAGTTACAACTTGTACGCACCATCGCTATTGTGCTCGACGCATAGGGTATTGTTTTGAGTCTGATTGCTTAGTTGGAATTTGACTACGTACGACCTAGTGCGTGTTCATTGTTTACTGTTTATTCATTGTGTATTACGTATACGTACCTAGTATGTAATGTCGTCACAAGCTCAG
>JACTOM010000353.1:317691-354520 GCA_015832385.1 Elymnias hypermnestra | reverse complement strand
AGACCCCCCACAAGGTGGACCGATGATATAAAGAGGGTCGCCGGTAGCCGTTGGAGCCAGGCGGCGCAAGATCGGGCCTTGTGGCGGTCATTACGTGAGACCTATGTCCAGCAGTGGACGTCCATCGGTTGAAGCGACGACGACGACGACCCAGTGCAAACAGTCGACAAGATACTATAGTAAATTCTAAAAGACCCCCGACAGGTGTACAAGTACCCTCTACTGACGTGCGTTGCGATTGCATTGGTCACGGAAAAATATTTATGGATTCTAGAAATAAGTGTACATTTAATAATTGCAGGAAACTTACCTCTTGGTTGTATAAAAAGTGTAAAGTGTCGTTATGCGATAATAAAAACAACCATATCTGATGTCATTATGGCCTTAATGCCTGAAGTATCAAAATTGACACCTGTTTCATTTTCTAAATAAATATGTAAAATAAAGATTTTGATTTTTTTAACTATTTTTCCCTTCATCTAGATCCTCAAGCAAACACAGTAATATTAAAAAAAAACACTTTCGTAAATCAGGCTATTAAGGGTTAACGACTTTGTATTACAAGACTTACATTTCATATTTATTTTTATCAACAAAGAATCAGAAGTCAAACCATATAAGACAACAACAAGTAAATATAAATAAAGAACCAAATAAACAGACGACAACCATACAGGAGATTAAAGTAATCCACGTTTTTTATTGTTGTTTATAAAAAATCATTTATTTATCACGTTTTCTTTGTAATTGAAGTTTATCACACTGATTTTTTAAGAATAAATACAATTATTAGTTTATGTTGAATTTTAAAACACCACCCACATTTTGTTTATTAAATCAAGTCATGAATTCACATTATTATAGAAATCAGACATACCCATCAAAGTATGTGTAGGAAAAGTGTTTTATCTGATAAAAAAAATAGACTACACAGAACACCACTGAGTAACAAGACAAGCAATCCGAGACCTGTATCAAACTTAATACAAAACAACAACAATAGTTGTAACAAAACAACAATTTGTATTACATTTTAAAGAATTTTTGTATTCGCTTCCCAGACGTTATTTTATCATCTTATTTCCAATGTACCTTTGGAATTTTGGTGTGCTACATCAATTGATAAAATTGATAAGAAAGGTTTTCAGTTCTTCTTCAAAGATAATAAAAATGTATACAGACATTTCAAAATAATAGATTTGGTTACATTTCAAGAAAAGTACACTAATCTTTTTGCTGCATTTCAAAAACGCCAAACAATAAAAGAGAATAGTCAACCAATAATTAGTAGAATACAAATTTATTAAAGTGAGTTGTAATAAAAAATTGTGCATCTATAGAAATAGATCCTCAATAGAAGACCCTAGTAACTAAGATTATAACAACCTAAAAACCACACAGATTTGGTTTATTAATCCAATTCATGAATTCACATTATATTAGACATTAGAGAGCCATCAAAGAAGTCCTTAACCTGATAAAAAGAAAGACTATGCAGAAAACCTCTAAACAACAAGACAAATAATACAAGACCAGTGTTAAACTCAACACAAAATCATTAATACAACCACATTGAAGCAATTAAACCTTGTAACAAAACAACAATTTCATATATCATTTTTGTTTACTTTCCTTTTACTTTGTTTTAAATCATATATGATGTATGTATGATCACATACATCATATATCGAAGGACTCATGAAAGCAATATGATAACAAAATCAATCCTTGAAATGTATAAGAAATTGTTCAACAAAGTTCAAGTAAAGAAAAACTGTCCAATCCATATGAACACATTCTACAAAATAATTCTTTTATTAGATGAGACGTAATCAAAAACTATACATCTATAGAAAAACATCCAATAAGATCTTTGGCATGCTGCAGTTTGAAGCTGCATTCTAAGATATTTAAAACCCAAGACACAGAACAAAGTTTGCAGATGTGAATTCTTTTACTTAATAATAAAATGCTACACAGAAAATCTGACTGTTAAGTGTTATAAGACTCATGTTTAAGTCATTATAAAATACAACCATTACGAAGCCATCATCACTTATTGTGACAAAACAACAATTACTATTTCATTATATACAAAACTAACAGCCCAGTATGTGCTTTGCTACATATAAACTTCTTAAGTATGAAAAAAGCTTTAATTAGACAGCAAAATACTCATTGACAAAATCATCCACCATTTATTGAATTACAATCAGAAAAACGTGACAAATGAGGATGAGTGCTCATCTGATTTTGTCCAAACTTCACATAACCCACCTACTAAATAGTCCAAACAAAGCCTAAAAATTTGGTTTGGATAGGTAAGCTTGCTCATGAGTTATAAAATTACACTTTCATGTGTTATAAAACATTTAAAATTTTTTTTTTTCATCACTTCATTTGTTAAATATTATTTTTAAGAAACATCCTTGTGTTTTGTTCATACCTAAAGGTAAGCATCAATTGGATTCATAAATCCCCCTTTTTTATTGTTGTGTATAAAAGGTCTTTAATTTATGTTATATCCAAGGAATAGCCACACTCTTTTCCTTTGTGATTGTCATTAATTAGACTGTCTTTTTAAATAAGTTGCATTTTAACGTTTTGTTAATTAATCAACTCCTGAATTCATTTTGGACATTACAGAGACAACAGAGTATGTGCAGGAGATGTCTTTTAACTGATAAAAAAGACTAACCAGTAAGCAACAATAAGTAATATAAGACCAGTGTTAAACTCAAAACAAAAACATTATGAACCCATTGAACTTTGTTGTATCATAACAACAATTTGTATATATATTTGACTCTTGTTCAACATTTTAATATAATTAAAGGTGTTCGCTTATTACATTAAGCTTGCCACATGTTATATTGTCATTTCATTTCCACTGTACTTTTGTAGTTGTAGTTTACGTTACTTCATTTGTTTGATAAGACTTTTCTGTTTGTTTTCTTCATAATTAAATATAATAAAATCAATTGCAGACTTTATTCATCTACAGATTTTTGTTGTTTGTCTAGATTTAAAATTTTTAGGTTAGTTGCCACATCATATTATCATTTTATTTTATTTCCAATGTACTTTTGCTTTGTTACTTCCTCTTAATACATTACTATATATTATTGTAAAACTTTCGTTTGCATGACGCCATCTCAAGTTTTCATTTCATGATTTTTTTATAATTAATAATATTATACAATAATTTTGTTAGCACTTTTATATATTGACTACTGCAGCATTAGGCAATTCTTATTTAGTATAATTAAATGTGGCGTTATTTAACATTTAGTTCGTAGACCGAAAACGCCATTTCATATTTTGTAGACACGAGCGAAAATTGAACCACAGAGCAAAGAGCATACATAGGTCATAGACTATAGATAATAGAAGAACGAGGAATACCATAATATTGAAAAGTCGATATATTTTTGAAATCGATTTATTTTTGTTCCTTATAAAAAACAAATCATAGCAAATAATTTCCTTTTTTTGTTAAAAAAGAATAAAATTTGAAGAACTAAGGATGTACGATTATAAAATAATAAACAATATCATTACAAAAAAAAATTATAAAACAACCGATACTTACCATCAATATTCTTTATTGAGATGTTATTATTATATAATTAAAAGAAATTGAATATAATGGCAAATATGTTTATTATTATATACATCGATTCAGTTGGAAAATATCGATGCGATAAATATTGGTATATTTATTTAAACGGAAGTGTAAAAAGAGATTAAAAATATATATATTTATTTATATACAGCGACCAAGCTGTGGAATGCATTAACTCGCTCTATCCAGGAGGCCAAATCACTACCGATATTCAAAAAATTATTAAAGGAACACTATCTCTTAGACTACGATCATAGAACTTGACGACAATATATATATGCATGTACACATTTTGTAAATCTATGTTATAATATTATATATATTAATGTATTTATTGTTATACATGTATTAGAATGTAGATATTAGTATTTAGGGTTTTTTTATTGCCTACCTCCTATATTACTTTTAGCTTTTTTAACCCAAGGTTGTCTGGAAGAAATCGCTATTTAGCGATAAGACCGCCTGTTGTACTTTTAGTTCTCTTATATTTAAGTTTATTTAATTTTATATTATTATTGTAGACGTGCAATAAAGTGTATTAATAAATAAATAAATATTTTTTTCTGCATAATTACAGTAAAACTAAGGAAACTGTATGAATAGATAAAATACGGCATAATAATTTACCATAGATGTAGGAAATTTATAGAATAAAATGTCGGCTTATCATAGATAACGTAAAATTTATGGAATGTGCCGTTATGCTTATTACAGATTAAATAGATACAGTGTAGTTTCCATTTCATAGAACACCTAGTAATAGCATAGTTACTTTTAAATTATTTTGTGTTTTATAGTTATAATAAAATGAATCAAGATATGAGAGTAATTTAATACGTTTCGAAAATTATTGTTTGTCAAAAAGTTAATTTCTTGACAATTCGTGTCTTTTTTTATAAATACTCACAATTAAATCGGTTACTGTTATAAAATGGGTTTTTTCACCTCACGCGAACCCCTTGTAGTACACCTGGGGTTAATGTAGATTTACAATAACCTGTGATTTTTGATTTTGGTACTTCATATATGTTTGAATCGGTTATTGTGGCTAGATCACTTGAACCCCTTTTTATGGATTCATGGGGTATGATGAAGCCTATTTCTCGTGCTTTCGGATTAGTTCAAAAATTACATAGACGTTGGAGTTGCACTGGTTAGTGTCTCCAGGTGGTTTCGTTATTTAGTTCGCATAAACACTTTGTGATCGAATTTTGAGGTTGGTATAGTTTGGGCGTCACTGGGCTATAATAAACATTGTTTTTTTTAATAGCTTCTCATATATTATATTGGTTACTGTCACAAAATGATTGCTTTTTGTAGTTTATCTGAACACAATGTGATTGTATTCTGGGATTGCTATAGAACACTTTGGGCGTCGCTGGACTACAATAACCATTGTTTTTTTTTTATTATTTTCTTATATTGATTAATGTTCTCAGCGTAGAAGAACACTGTAACCCAATTCTGGGGTTGGTAAATCACTTAGGGCGTCACTGGGGTACAAAAACCAGTGTTTTATAATTGCTTCCCGTCTATTATATTGGTTACTGTTACAAGATGGTTTCGTTTCTCAGCTTATAAGAACACGATGTGGTCAAATTCAGGTATTTTTGGATGTTACTGGACTACAAAAACCAGTGTTCTTCGATAAATTTCTTGTGTTTTCGTATCGGTTCAAAAGTGATGTAGACGTTTGGGTTACACTGGTTATTGTCGATTGGTGGCGCGATAGTGGAAACGATTCCTGCAGCGTAATATCTTATCTTTCCCAGTGTTTCCACTGGGAAGGCTAACACACCGCCGCTGTCGCCTTTACAAGGCCCTGTACCTGTAATACGAAAAAACGTAAAACGGATATTTTAAATTATTTCCTGGTTAGCGCTTGACTGTAATGACACAGTCTAAGATGGTACTACGGTAATTAAAGAAAATCTTCTTACCAGGTGGTAATGTATCATCACTTATCATCAGTTGGATTAACGGCAAACGCTAACCTGTCAGTCAATAAAAAAAACTTGAGAGGTGTCAAGGGACACCCGGATGGAACGAAGTTCCTTTCGATTAATTAGTGAAGAAATTGTAATCAAATTTTATATTTTTAAGATATAATTATATTTTTTTATTATTAACATATGTAATGTTATATAAACTTAATCAGTAGGCTCAATTTTCGTAATAATTGGCTTTTGGAAACTGAAGTAGGAAACATATGTTTGGGATTCTATTTTATTTAAATGTCTTGAAAAAACTGCATCAATGGTAGTATTATATTTATAATTATATTTATATTTAATATATCAGACAGACAGACAGACAGAGAAACATGCGACGCCGCACAGCTTACAATAGCTTTCTACAGCAAAAAGTGTCGTGACAACTTTTCGTAAGAATTTTTTCCGTCTAACCCCCTTTCACAACGCGCGATAAGGAACTTCGTTCCAAAAACCCCTTGTTAGCACCCTGCCATTTTACACTGTATCATCACTTGCCATCAGGTGTTTTTTTTATTGCTGACAGATTAGCGCTTGACTATGATCTCACCTGATGGTAAGTGATGATACAGTTTAAAATGGAAGCGCGCTCACCTGTTAAGAGGCGATATACCCCTTACGGTTTCTACACAGCATCGTACCGGAACACAAATCTCTTTGTTTGGCGGTACGTTTTTGCTGGTAGGGTGCTAACTAGCCACGGATAAAGTCCCATCAGTCCAGACTCAGACAAATTAGAAAATACAATTTCCTAAATTCGTCCTACCGGGGATCGAACCCGGGACCTCCGCCAGCAAAACGAATACTCGCACCACTGCACCAGCGAGGCCGTCAAACATGTCATTACAGTCAAGCGTAAGTCAATGTTAATTTCTCTTAGGAATATGCGTAGTATGTACCACAATAACCCCTTACCATTTGCGAAACCTGCGCAAAGTTTATCGCCGATGTGGTCAACAAATTCGGGCGCCTTAATCGAAGTCTGCTCCAGGCACTCTCTATAAGGCACGAAGGGCAGGTCTACGACCCTCAGGCTGTCAGATTCAGATCCCACGTGGCCCGTTGTCAGTCCAAAACCAGTCACCTACCACGAAGTGTGCATTATAAATACAGTAAATTCATTTAATGCTTCAGTCGTAATAAGTGCTTAAAGTATCTAAAGTATTTAAGTTCTGTTTTCATGGGTTATTAGGACACCCAAGGATCAATCGCGCATTTCTCTGTGATGTCTCGAATGAGCCCGACTGAGAGTTCACGAAGACGGTAGGTAAACAAACATTTGTCGTCTGGTACCCCGCCTCGTTTGGAAGTAAGATCCTTCATGAACTGCCGCATCAACTGCATTTTCTCCCTCACGTTCATGGTGCACCTTCAGTGAGACGACAGACACAGAAGAGGAGCACTCCTGCCCAAAATCTCTCATTGGAGAACATCGCCTACGACACTCTTCAGCGAGAGGCTAGTACTGATCAGCGTCACCAGGAGGCGAAGATGAGGTCTCTAGTGCCAAAGTGTAAAACGTTGAAGCACCACACTCATTGTAGGCTGATGTCTCTTTTCCGAAATATTAGAATCTGGTTAGAACCTGCACTAATCTTTAGAGAACCCGTAACGCCCTTGTAATACATTGTTCCAGGTGATGTCCTCAGTCAACAGCAGCACCACACTCATAACATCCTGGTGTCTCTTCTGGACCAATTCGGTGCAAGAACTTGTCGATACATCAGAGTCCGGCTGGATCCTGCACAAATATTTAGGAGACCCGTAGCTCCTGATAATCTATTTTTCCAGACGATGTCCTCAGTCAACAGCAGCACCACGCTCATAACACGCTGGTTACTCTTCTTGGCCAATTCGGTGCAAGAACTTGTCGATACATCAGAGTCCGGTTGGATCCTGCACCAATCTTTAGGAGAGCCGTAGCTCCTGATAATCTATTTTTCCAGACGATGTCCTCAGTCAACAACAGCACCACACTCATAACATGCTGGTGTCTCTTTTGGACCAATTCGGTGCAAGAACTTGTCGATACATCAGAGTCCGGCTGGATCCTGCACAAATATTTAGGAGACCCGTAGCTCCTGATAATCTATTTTTCCAGACGATGTCCTCCGTCAATAGAAGCACCACACTCATAACAGGCTGATGTCTCTTCTTGGCCAATCGGTGCAAGAACTTTCGGAAACATCAGAGTCCGCTTAGAGCCTGCACCAATCTTGGGAAACATACATGTCCAGTGAATCCCTGTAGGGAAGCCCTAGCCCCTGAAAAGTTTAAGGCGGCCACAGTGGCCACTCCCGCTACTGAGAACCTGATCCTTTCAATTTTGAAACAGGCCACAAAGACTTCCACGCGAAGCTCCCACGGAAGATTGACACTATCCAAAATGCCATTCGGTACCCTATTGCCCTAAACTATTACACCTTAAGAGAAAATTTAAAAGAAGGATATTTTAAGCGATCAGGGCATGATCTTACCTATATCTACCTTTCAAATGGAATCTTGGTAAAATCAGTTGGTAGTCAGGGGAACCCTTAGCTATAAACAACCCCATAAACTGCCACCCAAAATATACTTCTGGGACACAAAGGTTAAGAGAGATTTGTGAAATCCAACTGACCTTGCCCAAATTTCCTGCAGTCAACATAGCCTCATTGAAGTTCTCATTGAAGTTGAGGCAGATCGGTCTAATATACACTCGGTAGACGAAAGGCGTCTTCACGTTCCCCACAGCCAGGTCGTGCTGGTAATTGGCCTCCACACCGAAGAAGTTAGCAGAGAGATATATATGGCTTATCTGGAAAAGGTTAACAAGGTATTGAATGGGATTCATCCGTCACGTTTGGCTATATAACGGTTGCCAATCAGCGGTCGAGCCGAGCGTGAAGGCGCAGTCTCATTCAAGAGAGAGAGGTCCGAAGGAATCGAATTAGTAGAGAGGCGACGTGGCGACGCTTCACGCGCTATAGATGTTTCATATTAAAACACTCACGTCAGACTTCTGTGCGTAATTGTCATTTTCGTTGTTCCAGCTCCTGTACAGCTTCCCAGCAGCTGCAGTATACAGCGAAGCTGGTAGTTGACCGTCTCTGTCGTGCCAGAAGCAATGTGCAGCTGGACAAAGTATAAACGATAAATTAGAAGAATCTCGTCACGAAATCTCTAAAACTATATATTATATGGACTTCAAACTTCGCTTGCTTTCACTTGCCACGTAGACGCTCACTCATCACGTAGGCTGTTACTAAGAACGGGTTTCCCTATATTCCTACAGACTCAAGGAGTATAGGCAAAAAACGATCAATTCGTGGAAGAACTGAACCGTAATTACTTGAAGTATTTTTTTCGCGATGTAAACGGTCAACATGAACGGGTTTTCTCATATTTCTACGCGGATAAACGTAAATTTTCTATCTACGTTCGCTATTTAGTTAAGTTTGTATTAATTTTTTACATGTTAAAATGTCTGAAACGGATATTAAAATACCTGATGTGAATGTTAAATAGTCTGAAATGGGCGTTAAAATACCCGAAATGAATGTTAAATGGTTTCAAATGAACTTTAAAATACCTGATATGAATGTTGAATTGTCTGAAATGGGCGTTAAAATACCCGAAATGAATTTTAAATGGTTTCAAATGAACTTTAAAATACTTGATATGAATGTTGAATTGTCTGAAATGGGCGTTAAAATACCTGAAACGAATGTTAAATGGTTTCAAATGAACTTTAAAATACTTGATGTGAATGTTAAATTGTCTGAAATGGGCGTTAAAATACCCGAAATGAATGTTAAATGGTTTCAAATGAACTTTAAAATACTTGATGTGAATGTTAAATTGTCGGAAATGGGCGTTAAAATACCTGAAACGAATGTTAAATAATTTCAAATGAACTTTAAAATTCCTGATATGAATGTTAAATTGTCTGAAATGGGCGTTAAAATACCTGAAACGAATGTTAAATGATTTCAAATGAACTTTAAAATTCCTGATATGAATGTTAAATTGTCTGAAATGGGCGTTAAAATACCCGAAACGAATGTTAAATGGTTTCAAATGAACTTTAAAATACCTGATGTGAATGTTAAATTGTCTGAAATGGGCGTTAAAATACCCGAAACGAATGTTAAATGGTTTCAAATGAACTTTTGAAATACCTGATGTGAATGTTAAATTGTCTGAATTGGGCGTTAAAATACCTCAAAGTTAATATTGAATTGTCTGAAATTGATGTTAATTTTTTTTTATTGCTGACAGATTAGCGCTTGACTATGATCCTACCTGATGGTAAGTGATGATACAGTCTAAGATGGAAGCGCGTTAATCTGTTAAGAGGCGATAAACCCCTTACGGTTTCTACGCAGCATCGTACCGGAACACAAATCTCTTTGAATGGCGGTACGTTTTTGCTGGTAAGATGGTAACTAGGCCACGGCCGAAGCCTCCCACCAGTCCAGACTCAGACAAATTAGAAAATATAATTTCCTAAATTCGTCCTACCGTGTATCGAACCCGGGACCTCCGCTAGCAAAGCGAATACTCGCACCACGGCGCCAGAGATGCCGACAAAATATGAATGAATGTTAATTTGTCTGAAATGAACGTTAAAATAGCTGAAATGAATGTAAAATGTTCTGAAATTGATGTTAAAATACCTGAAATGAATGCGTATATACTGATGAGTGCAGCGCCACATATCAGCTCCTGTGCCTCTTTATTCTTCTGATAAATGGCGACGTGCCACGGAACGTCTCCACGCTCGATCGCCCTACCACCTACTATGAGAGGTATACCTTTTGGGGTGATGGTACCGCATTCTGAAAAAAATTGACGACCTCATTGGCTTAATCGTTCGAGAATTCTGTTCAGTAGCGTGCCGAGGATTTTTTTTTAATCTAGAGGATATTAGGGACTTTTGCCCAGAAGACACTATCATATTGTACAGCTACTTCTGACGTTGGACTACTCAGAATACTCGGCAGTAGGCCAACATCAAAACAATATAGACCATAGCGGTTTATCAGCGATTGTCTTTCGTTCATTGTTCTGATGCACTCCAAGAGAAGATGCTGTACGTCTTCTAATTGATCGCACAGAAGGCATTCAGGTGTAGCCGCTTTATTCATCAAATAGGCATATTTGAGGGATAATGCCCGGACCGCAACTTGAAAGCCACCTTAACATGGTTTCTACGTAAAGCAGCGTGTCCAAACCAGGGTACTCGCGGAGGTTCACTCTGTACCAGATCCCTTTCGTTCTGGATCTCTCATCAAAATAAGATTTCCATACATTGCGAATCCTTGTCCGATAGTACCACCCAGTTTAGCAAGTCCTCTTCTATTCCCTTTATACCTATATGAGCTGGAACCTATTGTAGCCTCAGCAATGTGCCATTCCGGCAGGATCCCAGGTTTGATATCTGGTAGAGCAAAGTTCCAAGATAGCCAAGATAGGCAATAGAAGGCTTACCCGGAAAACATTTGGGGATATGATTCCATTCTCCATCGATACAGTACATATAGGAAAGTTCCACGGGGCTGTAGTAGTTGGGCCTCCTGCACTCTGGCTGGACAATGGTGCTCTCCACCTCCAGATCCTCGCAGTCCCGGGTTCCGTCGGAGCCTGGGGACTCCGCAGTCAGGCAGCGGTATGTGATGCTTATGGACTTTTCCAGTTTGCAGGCACCTGGAAGTGAAAATTTTATGAATCAGCCCACAATTTCGAGGGCCTCACTAGCGTAATGATGAGAAGAGTTCGAATCGCTAACAAAGACGCTGGATTCGATTGCCGATGGGGCAACTTTGGGATATTACATTTTCTATTCATCTCAGTGTAGATTGTTGGGAGGCTTTGACCGAGGGTAATTACTACCCCACCAGCAAAGGCTCATACTCATAACATTTGTGGCCCGCAGCAATATCTTCACATTTGTGGCCCAAACCGATATCCTAATAACATTTGTGGCCCAATCCGATATCCTAAAATCATTTGTGCCCCAACCGATATCCTCATAACATTTGTGGAGCAAACCGATATACTCATAACTTTTGTGGCCCACCCTGATATCCTCATAACATTTATGGACCAAAACGATATTCGTCATAACATTTGTGGACCAAAACGATATCGTCATAACATTTGTGGCCCAAACCAATGTCCCATAGCATTTGTGAACCAAACCGATATCCTAATAACATTTGTGCCCCAACCGATATCCTCATAACATTTATGGACCAAACCGATTCGTCATAACATTTGTGGCCCAAACCGATGTCCTCATAACATTTGTGGACCAAAACGATATCGTCATAACATTTGTGGCCCAAACCGATGTCCCCATAGCATTTGTGGACCAAACCAATGTCTTCATAACATTTGTGGACTGTACCAATATGTTCATGACATTGGTGGACTGTACCAATATGCGGTTAACATCGGTGCACTGTCATATATGCTATAAATATGCTCATAACATTTGTGGACCAAACCGAAATCCTACTAATATTTGTGCCCCAACCGATATCCTCATAACATTTGTGGCCCAAGCCGATATCCTAATAACATTTGTGCCCCAAAAACAATATCCTAATAATATTTCTGGACCAAACCATTATCCTAATAACACTGGTGGACTGTACCAATGTTTTCATAACATTGTTGGACTGTACCAATGCTTTTATAACATTGGTGGACTGTATCCAGCAATGTAAAGTAAGTAAGTAGCAATCCATTAACGTCCCACTGCTGGGCACAGGCCTCCTCACTCCAAGGAGCGAGGGTTTTTAGAGCATAGACCCACCACGCTGCTCCACTGCGGATTGGCAGGCATAGTACACAACAAGTGTACTCTCTATTCCTTCACTCTCATAGTCCGATGTGACGGGAATCCGACACGACCGGAGAGAGATCAGGCGCAGGACCGACGGCTTAACGTGCTCTCCGAGGCACGGGGGTGGATCACACCGCCAACTTCCCAACTTCGGGCAAATATTGAGAAAATCTTAATAGAAAACTCAATATTGATTTTTGAATTGGCCCGACCCGGGACTCGAACCCAGGACCTCATGTCTGTAGTCGAACATGCTAACCACTAGACCAATGAGGCAGGCATCCATTCCAGCAATGAATAAGGTATAAATATATACTTACGAACACAAGTAGGCATTGTGTCCTCCGACCAATAGTTGTAGTAGCACAAGACACTACTGTTTCCGATGAGTTTGTACCCGGGATTGCAATAAACATTGAACCTCAGGATAGGCTCCACCATCCCCGGGGACAAATGCTTGGGTCCATCTATCTTTATTCGACCATTCTCTGGGTGATTGGGTACAATACACTCTGTTGAAATCCTGAAAAGATATGTCTATTTCACAAGTTACATTGCCACAACCTGCGCCCGCTGCGCCTTCGCTTGTTAAATCTCTGATATCCTCTATGATATCCATTTTAATGATATACTATCGAAGGGAATTTTAATCTACATTAAATATACAACGTATTTAATGTATTCAATTGGATAAAAAATAATACTGTATTGTATAAAATAGTTTGATAACTAACACATACTTTTTGTAATCTGTAATAGATAAAAATGGTTATAGTGGGTTATCCTTTAGAGATAGACATGTACCATTGCGGACATTTTTATAGATCTTTTTGCGATATACAATCACGTGGTACATTAATTTGATCTATCTCGTAAGGTTTATTCAGCGTTTGCCATTTTATACCACGAAATGTTTGTTACGATATCACATTAGAATTATGTAAATTTCTCATCTTTTCTGTTCTATAATATGTATGTTTTACACATGTGAATCTTCCTCTTGAATTACTCTATCTATTGCTGAAAACTACATTAAAATCGGTTCAGTATTTTAAAAGATATAAGCGAACAAACAACGGACTTCATTTTGTACTATGTAGTGATAAGGAAGAAATTGTCTTACGTATCAGTGGTGGTACGCGCCGTAGTGGTAGTTGTAGTGGTGGTACGTGGTACCTTCCTGTTGCAGAGGAAATCCGACTCGTCAGAACCATCCGCACATTCATCTATCTGTGAAAATACCCGCTTAATCTAGTGGAAGGCTTCGGCCGTGGCTAGTTACCGCAATAGGCGAAAGCATAATATAAGCTACCATCTTAGACTGTATTATTAGATAAGGATTAAATAAAGCGCTAAACTTGACTCATGCGTAACCCCGCTTGCGTGACGGTTTAGTTTCATTCAAAAATAAATATATAGCAACGATTTTGCTTATAACACTCGCTGCCTTATCCGATAAGATCTGATTTTACTCGCGCGTCACATGGCCAATCGTGACGGCTCAGTCTCATTTAATTTCTAAGTCTATACATTAGTGACGTATACTATAAATCTCTTACCGCATAAGTCGACTTTGCAGAGGCGTTACACGTCCGAGCGTGACGGCTCAGTCTCATTCAATTTATAACAATATATCAGTGACGTATACTAAAAGTGTCACCGCTTTAGTCGACTTTTCAGAGGCGTTACACGTCCAAGCGTGACGGCTTAGTCTCATTTAAATATAAGTCTATTTAGAAAAATATATCAGTGACCTATACTGCAAACCTCTCACCGATTCAGTGACCAAAGCTGATTGCACAGGCGTTACACGTCCGAGCGTGACGGCTCGGTGTCATTCAATGCCGATTAATAACATTATAGCAGTGACGTTGACTATAATTGTCTCAGTACCTTAGTACACGACGTATTTTACTCGAGTGTTACATGTCGCAGCGTGACGGCACAGTCTCATTAAATACCCACTACTTATAATATAATTGTAACGTTTACTATAACTGTCACTGCATTAGTACACCAAATCCGATTATACTCGTGCGTCACACATCTGAGCGTGACGGCTCAGCCTTATTCAATACCACTTATAAAATTTCAATAGTGACGTTGAGTATATCACTCATTTTCTTAGCTGTAGAGAGCCGGTTTAACTTGTGCTTTACAGGCCCAAATTTTAGAAGTGCGTTGAACAGCCGTGCGTGACGGCTCAATCATATTCAGTTTAAACAAGTTTTTACTTCAGAAATATATCAAATACTACCTTAGTACAAGAAATATTTTACTCGTTAGCGTTGCATTTCCTAACGTGACGACCCAGTCTCATTCAATACCTTCTCTCTAACTATCTTAGTACACGAAGGCGGAATTTACTTGTGCGTTACACGTTCGAGCGTGACAACTCAGTCTCATTCAATACCAACCATTTATAATATAGCGGTGTCATTAATTACAACTCCAACTACGTTACTCACCAGTTGCGTGACGGCTCAATTCACATTCAGTCTTAACAAGCTTTCACTACAGGAATTTAACTTACGTCATTGCACTCGACTCCTTCATCAACACAAGCTCCATAAGCACACTGGAACAAGTGTGATGGGCAAATGCTGCCAGCACAAGCAAGGATGGTCTCATCAGACCCATCCAAGCAGTTCACCAGACCATCACACCTCAGTAAGAGGTCTACCAGCTCACCATTCTTGCACCTGAACTTATTCCTGTGACACAAAAACAAAAGAAATGTCGTGGCGAAACGTCGCCACGTCTCCACTCTCCTCACTCGTATAGAGTTCAGTATCAGCGAGAGAGGGCAGTGCGTATACCTATCAGTCAGTAGTTTACTAGCGTTACGCGAACGGTGATTTCTTTATCATTTTATTTAATCAATGTTTTGAAGAAAAACTTTAATAAAATATAACTTCTTTATGAATGAGTAACGAGAGCGTTACGAAAAGTGTGATCAGGCGAAACGAACACCGAACATGATAAATACTATAATAAAGGAAACTAAAGAGACTTAAATGATATTTATAACACAAACTTTCACCACTCTTCCGCGGCCGGTTGTAATGGGACATGCGATAGACTGACAGAAAATAAGAGACGATGGTAAAAAGTTTTACTTTAATAAACATAGTGGTTTTATCAAAACAGCTGATACTCGCCAAGGGAGTCGCCATTATGGTCTTGACAGATTTGGTGAGCGTCTTTCACTTTGTCCTGCTGTAATGCGACATGCGACACATGGACGATGGCGATGTAAAAAGTTTCACTTTAAAAAGCAGTGTGTGGTTTTCGAAAGCCATATTGGCTGCTGTTGTGAGTGTTTTTCTTTAATTCCACTCCATAGCCAGCTGTAATGGGACATGCGATAGAAGAAGGGAAACATAAGAGGCGATGGACACTAAGCGTCGCCATCGCGTTTTCCTTCACCCCCACTCCGCCCAGCCGTAATGTGACATGCGATAGATGGACAGAAAATTGGCAATGGAAAAATCATACCCCTGTATCAAGGTCTGATTTGTACATTTCGGTGTCAGCTCGTCAGAGTTGTCAGCGCAGTCGGTGACGCCGTTGCAGGCGGCTGTTCCGTCGACACAAGCGCCGTAGCTGCAGCGGAACAGGTAGTCCGGACACCTGTAAAGTCTCCCTCAAGTCAAAATGGAATTCCATATACAATGGAAACTCGATTATACCCAGACATGCTTACTCGTGCATACATGCAAGTCATACTTATGAAAACGTACGTGACGGTATTGGTATTACCCCGAGATATTAGTGAGAGTGATACTGTGGGAAAAAGAGTGACACTGTAAGAAACAGAGAGTGATACTATGCGAAACAGAGAGCGATACTGTATGAAACAGAAAGTGATACTGTGAGAAACAGAGTGATACTGTAAGAAACAGAAAGCGATACTGTGAGAAACAGAGCAATCGTTTGAGAGACCGAGAACGATACTGTAAGAAACAGAGATTGATACTGTGAGAAACAGAGTAATCGGGTGAGGGATATAGAATGATGCTCTGACTGCTTTTGTGAGAAACAGAAAATGATACTGTGAGAAACAGAGAGTGATACTGTGAGAAACAGAGTGTAATACCGTAAGTGGTTCTGTAGGAAACAGAGAGTGACACTGTGAGGAAAAGAAAATGATACTGTGAAAAGCAGAAAGTGGTACTGTGAGGAACAGAGTAATACTGTGAGAGACGGAGTAATACTGTGAGAGACGGTGAATGACGCTGTGGGTGATTTTGTGGTAAACAGAAAATGATACTGTGAGAAACAGAGTGTAATACTGTGGAAAGCAGAGAGTAATACTGTGAGAAACAGAGTAATACTTTGAGAGACAGAGAACGATGCTGTAATAAAGAGAGATTGATACTGTGAGAAACAGAGAATGAGGCTGTGGGTGATTTTGTGGAAAACAGAAAATGATACTGTAAGAAACAGAGAGTGATACTGTGAGATACGGAGTAAAACTGTGGAAACAGAGAGTAATACTGTAAGTGATTCTGTAGGAAACAGAAAGTGATACTGTGACAAACAGAGAATGTAATTTTGAGGGACAGAGAATGATGCTGTGAGATACAGAGAATGATACTGTAAGAAACAGAGAGTGATACTGTGATTCTGTAAGAAACAGAAAATGATACTGTGCGATACAGAGAATGATACTGTAAGAAACGAGACACAATATATTGTAAGCGTTACAAAGCAGAGCGTAACGGCTTAGCTTCATTCATTACCCGATAAACCTTTACTGTGAATTACCTTGTCTTCCTGCAGAGGTGATGAGTTTCATCACTTCCATCTTTACAGTCCACGGACCCATCGCATACTTTGTCCGACTGAATGCAATCACCATTCCGACATCGGAAATCGTACGGCAACCTGTTAAAAATTAATTTTACAGGAAATAGTCATGAGAAAACATTGATAAAAACTATTATTGTAGTAAACAATCGAAATATGCTGATCGCGCATCTCTATCGCTTGTTCCGGGCGACCATATTGAGGTCGGGCCTAAAAAATTATAACCTGCCATAACGAAGTCGTCTTCCGTTGCCTTTGTCTATTAATTCGCGAATAACTCGAAAACTACTGAACGGATTTTCATGCAGTTTTCACTTATAGATAGAGCGATTTACGAGGAATATTTATGTGTATAAATTGTAAAGGTTTTGTTGTAAATTACTTGAAATATAACAACATATAAATCTGCGTTTTTGAAGAACCCAGGTGGTTTGATTTCTTGCGCCATTTTCAACACTTATCGTTATATTTCAAGCATTTTACACAAAAATCATTACAATTTATATACACAATTGTTCCTTGTGAGTTTCTCTATCTATTAATGGAAACCGCATGAAAATCTGTTCAGTAGTTTTTGAGTTAATCGCGAATAAACAGACAAGCATTGTTTTATTTAACACTTGTACTGAAATTCACTTTCATATATGTAGTTTCATTATTTTTTATATAAATTGTAGTTAATATTAAAGGTATTATCACAAGGTTTCTTGTTAGTATCTTCTCAATAGAATCTTCATTACGAACCGGTGACAGATTCACTTACAACACTTACGCATATGGATAAAACAAAGTACACCGCCTCTATCTGTTTATTCACGAATAACTTAAAAACTACTGAACGGATTTTCATGCGGTTCACATCAATAGATAGAGCAATTCACGAGGAAGGTTTATGTATATAATGTGTAAAGGTTTTGCTTAAATTGGTTGACATATTATGATAAGTGTTACAAGTGAAGAAAATCAATCAAATGGGAGCATTTATCACTCCGTATTACCGAATCCGTTAGACATATTATTAAACAATGTACGGTGGGATAATTTCTCTTTTATAGATCTACAAAAAAGTCTTGGACAGCATGTATCTATCTTTAAAGGATAACTAATTATATCCGTTTTATCTTGTAAGAAAGTGGTCACGTAAATATCAAGCCACCTGGAGGCTTTCATCGAAAACGCTACCTAATCTAATAGAGATATAACAAAACAATGTATGGTGGGATAATTACTCTTTTATAGATCTACAAAAAAGTCTACAACAGCATGTATCTGTCTTTAAAGAATAACTAATTATATCCGTTTTATCTTGTAAGAAAGTGGTCACGTAAATATCAAGCCACCTGGAAGCTTTCATCGAAAACGCTGCCTAATCCCTTAGAGATATAGCAAAACAATGTACGGTGGTATTATTCCTCTGTTATAGATCTACAAAAAAGTCTATGATGGCTAGTATCTATCTTTAAAGCATAACTCATTATAAGCAATTTTATCTCCTTAGTATTTATCCTACCTAAAAAGGCTGTCGAATTTTCATTTAAACTCACCTACAATCTCCAGACACCTGACGTTTATCTCTCTGATTAATATCTCGTTGACTTTGATCTTCTTTACTGTGAAATATTAATAATTGTTAATTGTGGGTAGTTTACAATGAAAAGCGAATATTTACGTTTCACACTCTAAACGTGTAGTCTTAAGGATAAAAACATCTTCCACTTACGAATTTTTTTTTTAAACGATTATAGTGAGTCAACCTTAAAAGATAGAGATGTGTTGTAAAGAACTTTTTCATAGCACTTTTAAAGAACAACAATTTTGTTATACATGATTTTTATGAAACTTTAACCGTTTATGCTGTGCACGTAGCTGAAGCGCTCAAAATGATGAAACTCCCCGATTTTGTAACATTCTTCATTGTTACTCCGCTCCTTTTAATCTTAGCGTGATGATGTATAAAACCTTTAACCTTCGTCGATAAATGGTCTATTTAAAATTGAAAGAATTTTCCAAATCGGATCAGTAGTTCCTGAGATAAGCGCGTGCAAACAAACCAACGCTTCAGCTTTATAATTTTAGTATAGATTTATTAGCAATCTATTAGATATACCTATCTAAAAAAGAAAACCAAGCTTTATGACCGATTTGATTTAGTTGAAAAATAAAGGGTTAAACAATTATGGGAATGGGACATTCCAAGCGTAATGAAATTGATGTCAAAGAATGTACTATATTATGATCGCCATCTGTTAACGAATAATAAAACTATGTTTCGAAATAGTTTTTTAAATTGACCCTAGACGGCGCGTTGGTAACAAAACATTATTGTTGTAAAATACACGCTTAGCATTTCTCTTACCCTTAAAATTAAACCATAAATAGTGGATTTAAAGTATATATATTTTCGTAAAAATATAATAAATGACACTGAAACCTTTTCGGGAATGGGAAATTCCAAGCGTACGTGTTAACACACTGCGGCCAGATTTTCCAGAATCATGATAATAACGCCATCTAACGTCGAATAGTTAAACTCTCATTCTAACTTTTCTTTTAATAAAATTTAGCCGGAGCCTTGGTAACAAAACACTATAACGTGGATCAATGTGCTATTAATTATACACTATTTAAAAGTGCGTGCGTACAAAGTACACATGTCAGAAGTGAAACTTCTTTGGCAAACTATTTTTCAAGTCTTGTTTATATTAATTTAAATCTAAAACTTTAGGTTTCCGAGACTTAGGAGGGAAAAAGAAAGATTTATTAGGAATTTAACGAATTTTGTTTTCATTACAATAATAAGTGTCCAAGTGTGTTCACAGATGTGTACTTAAAGTATAAAGTAACATAGTTTTAATGAACTTACGAAACCTTTTCGGGAAAAGGAAATTCCAAGCGCATTGAGGCTAGATTTTCTGGAATATATTATATCACAATGTTAACGCCATCTATCAACGAATACGCGAACTACGGTTTTAAGTTATTTCAACTGAAATCCGCCATCTAGCGTCGAATAGTTTGACTACCACTCAAATTTTTTTTTTTGGTAATGAAAATTAGATGGTGCTTTTGTAACAACATGCCAACGTGTGATCAATGTGCAATTGATTAATCGCTAAAAATGTTCTTTCCCTTAATAATTTAAGTACAAAAGTTAGAATTAGCTCGTATTCAGAAAGTTATCTCTATATTCTTTACTTTTATTTTCAAATTCCACCAAAATTCTTACATATATTTAAAAAAAAAAACCTATTAAATAACAATTTCTCTGAATTTTAGTACCAAATTTACTTTATTAAGACAATAAAAATAAAAGTGTAAAATAATGTGATTCGTACAAAAAAAGCTGTAGTAGTTGATCGTTCAACATAGATGGCGATGATAACTGTTTCTCTGTCAATTTAATTCTCACGTCGATCAGACGAAGTCACGGGCAGAAACTAGTGTTTACATACATTTAAAAAAATGGCAAAAAGACATAAGTAATTATAGTAAATATATTTCCCAAACACTAGCTAGTTAACGCAAAACTTAACACGTATTGCTACTAATACTATCAATAAAAGTTCGTAAGTTTGGTGGTCATTTACATAAAAACGGCTGAATAGATTTGCATGAAATTTGGTTTACAAATAGATAATTAGCTGCATTATCATATAGGACACAATTTATCCCTGTAAATATCCCGGATTAATGGCTGTTGTCTTTAAAAGTCATGCAGGTTATAGAAATTTTAATTTAAAATAGATGGCGTTAATACGAAATTCTTTTAGAATAGAATTCTGAAGGTATAGATAGAAAAGGTATCCAAGGTTAATGTATATTGAAATAGGCAATAAAAGCGTTACGATAAATTTCATTTGGAAACCTCCCTGGTACGAGTTTGTTAATCAGAAATCATTAGTTTTATAAACGAAATAGTTTTGTTCGTGTTTTGCTTAATTACACAAAAATTAACAGATTACGATAAAATTTGGTATGTAGATAGCTTATAACTTGGACTATGATATAGGGTACATTATTTTTTTTTAAATATCCTGGATTAGTGAATATTATCCTCACAATTCATACATGTAAAGCTTAGTAGTTGTTGCTCATAGAGACATAGATGGCGTTTCTGTTTCTATCTGAATGCAATTTTAAAGTTGGTGCAGACAAAGTCACGGACAGAAAGTAATGTAAATATATATATAATTCCGTGCATCAAAGACACGAGTACCGTTTATAGTAAAAAAAAAGTCAAAAACATCAGCTATTTAACGAGAACTTAACACGTATTCGCACTAGTATTACCAATAAAAGTTTGTAAGTTTATCGGTAAATTACGTAAAAACGCATAAACAGATTTGGAAGACCTTTTATACATAGATAGTTTATAACCTGGACTATCATATAGGATACTTTTTATCCCAGTAAATATCCTGGATTAGTGACTATTACCCTCACAATTCATACACAAAAAGCTATACCAGTTGTTCGTCTAACATAGATGGCGTTGATAAGTGTTTCTCTTTGAATGCAATTCTTAAGTCGATGCAGAAATAGATAAAGACAGAATCTAGACTATGTATTGAAATAAATACTCCAAAGAGACCATTTACAGGCAAAAAAGTCTCATACACCAGCTATTTCACGAAAAATTAACAGTATTTCCTACTAATATAATTATTAAAAATTTGTTGATAAATTACGTAAAATGACTTAACAGATTTATACAACATATCTCCTATTCATTGAGGCATGGACCGCGGTTTAGAGCGTTGAAGTGGAAGTCTTTAGACTGAGCATTCCAGGTAGCATCAGCTATCTACAGGGACCTAGTTCTTGTGGGAAGACCTCATCATCGAAATGTGAAGTTGGCCCTATTGGCTTTACGTAATCGGGAGTGTGTAATGATTATTCCCAAAACGATCTCTTTTGGAAACGCTGCTCCAATGGCGTATCCTGTAATACTTAAAGTTTCTTGGAGGAATCTGGGACTAAATCAAGAGCGCCCACGGCTGGGTGACATCAGAAATCAGGCACCTTACTTTTATATGACTCTATAAATATATAAACTGCCTCATTGGTCTAGTAGTTACCATGTTCGACTATTGACAAGAGGTCCTGGGTTCGAGTCCCGGGTCGGGCTAATTCAAAATCAATATTGGGTCTTCTATTGAGAATTTCTCTCTATTTGCCCGAAGTTGGGAAGTTGGCGGTGTGATCAACCCCCGTGCTTCGGAGAGCACGTTAAGCCGTCGGTCTTGCGCCTGATCTCTCTCCGGTCATGTCGGATTCCCGTCATATCGGACTATGAGAGTGATGGAATCAAGAGTGCACTTGTGTACTATGCCTACCCATCCGCAGTGGAGCAGCGTGGTGGGTCTATGCTCTAAAAACCCTCACTCCCTGGAGTGAAGAGGCCTGTGCCCAGCAGTGCGACGTTAATGGGCTGCTACTTACTTACTACTTTTATATATTTGTTTGGGTGTCCTTCTCAACTTAATAGAGAAGGTCGTCAGTCTTAATCAAGTCATCAGGGGTCGTCAAAACATATTTAGGCTGCTTTTTTCTAGAATATATCTTCGGAATTCCTTTGCCCAACAGTGAAAAACTGTTATTAATTATTAGTAGGCAAAAGTGTTAATTTTTCGTGGAATAGCTGGTGTTTGGGACTGTTTTGGCTGTAAATGGTCTCTCTGGAGCATTTATATCAATACATAGTCTAGTATCTGTTTTTATCTATTTCTGAATCGACTTAAGAATTGCATTCAAAGCGAAACACTTATCAACGCCATCTATGTTAGACTAACAACTTGTAAAGCTTTATATGTATGAATTGTGAGATCCACCATAAGACCATAAGACAGCTCATCATTGGAGCTTTACAGGCCGTCGCGGAGGTGTGCTCGGCTTACTACAGTGACCGGGACCTCACCGACTCGTTGGCCAAAGCCCTGAAAAGCATAATCGCCATCCAAAATATACTAGGCTATTAAAATCCCACACTGCTGGCACTGCGGGGACAAAGTCTCAGAAGTTCGGGAAAGAAGAGCAGCACCACGAGAATCAGAGTAGAGAGGAAACACCACAAGCCCTAAAGGCTAAATTTATCCGCACATCTATGATGTGCGAGAGCATCGGCCCGGGTAATGAAGCTCAGGCTCAAGGCCAGTAACCACTGGAAACAGTGAAGCACCCCCTTGTGTATCAATTGTGAGGGTAATAGTCACTAGTCCAGGATATTTACCAGGATAAAAAGTATCCTATATGATAGTCCAGGTTATAAACTATCGATGTATAAAATGTCTTCCAAATCTGTTTAGCCGTTTTTACGTAATTTACCGATAAACTTACAAACTTTTATTGATAATACTAGTGTTAAGTTCTCGTTAAATAGCTGATGTTTTTGACTTTTTTTACTACAAATGGTAATCGTGTCTTTGATGCACGTAATTTTGTCCACACCGACTTTAGAGTTGCATTCAAAGAGAAACAGAAACTTCCATTAGCTTTTCGGTGAAGGAACAACATCGTAAAGTATCCTGCATTCATTTACAATTAAATAAAAATAATTTAATTTCACAAAGATATCTATTAAGTAAATTGTTATTTCTGAGTGTTCCGCAATGCCACATAACCCTGTTTGTGTCAGGACCCTGTTGGGTCGGGGTTATCTTAGGTTTTGGATAGTCCTGCCACAATTTCGTTACGCCACTAAGCAACAGGTATTTGCGACGTTGCCGTTCCGCGCGACGCCAAGAGCGGCAACATCACACACATTTTATGAATGAATTCGTAATACTTTTCTACATATTTGAGTTCCTCATTACAATATTGTTTATAGTAATTACTATACGCTAGTGTTATTATAATTAATTTATATTATAATTTTGGTGTTATTATAATTAATTTATATTACAATTTATCTTATAAATTTATATATAATTTTGATTAAGGTTAAAAGTTGCAATAATCTATTTATATAAAAATGATATTCTATTGTTGTTCTGTTTACAGTCATGAGAAGGTACGTGAGAAAGAAAAAATTTATAAAATTACGTAGAACCTCTTTAGTGCTTTTGACAATATAGAACCTTTTTAATATAACCTTATGACGTTTGACAAAACTGTCAGCGATTGAAAGATGAGTATATATGCGATTATGTGACAAATACTTGGTAGTGTGTATAATATGTTGTTTAGTAATTTAATGTATTTTTATCTATAAGAAAGCAATAACAAAGTTACGTAGCACATCAGCAATTTTAAGTAAACTTAATCAGCATAGTGACTTTTCTAATGTAACCTCTTTAGTGCATTTGACAATATAAAACCTTTTTAATATCACCTTATGACGTTTGACATAACTGTCAGCGATTGATAGATGAGTATATATGCGATTATGTGACAAATACTTGGTAGTGGGTGTAATATGTTGTTTATTGTTTTAATTTATTTTTATGTATAAGAAAATAATAACAAAGTTACATAGCACATCAGCAATTTTAAGTAAACTTAATCAGCATAGTGACTTTTCTAATGTAACCTCTTTAGTGCATTTGACAATATAAAACCTTTTTAATATGACGTTTGACATAACTGTCAGTAATTGATAGATGAGTATATATGCGACTGTGTGTCAAATACGTGGTAGTGTGTGTAATATGTTGTTTATTAATTTAATGTATTTTTATGCATAAGAAAAAAATAACAAAGTTACGTAGAACTCCAGTAATTTTACCTTAAATTGCCCAGTATAATGGTTTTTCTTATGTAACCTCTTCAGTGCTTCTGACAATATACAACCTTTTTAATGTAACCTTATGACGTTTGACATAAGTGTCAGCGATTGACAGAATAGTGTAATGCGTGTATGTGTGTGTCAAATATGTGGTAGTGTATATAAGATGTTTTTTTTTTAATTGCTTTAATGTATTTTTATGCATATTTTTTATAAAATATCATCATCGTGCACTCCTACTCTATATAAACTATAAGTGTGGGTAATTTCACACTCCTCCATCCCAATCATTAACCCCAGTGAGTACCTCGTACTACTATTACTGGTTATAGCGAGTTATCGTTAAAAGATAGATAAATGCTATATGGGACTTTTTTATAGATCTATAAAAGAGCTATCATCCCACCATATATTGTTTTGTTATACCTCTACGGGATTAGACAGCGTTTTCAATGAAAGCTCCCGAAAGCTTTATATGTCATGTAATTATAAAGAAGTATTAACAAATTATACACATAAATATTCCTCATGAATCACTCTACCTATTGATGAAAACCGCATGAAAATCTGTTCAGTAATTTTTGATTTTATCGCAAGTAAACAGACAGATATGGCGGAAGACTTCCTTTTATGTAATAAATAAGGATATTTCAACAAATTTACAGATAGCCATTGATAATTAGTATACATAAATCTTCCTCGTGATTCACACTATCTATTGGTAAAAACTACATTAAAATCCGTTCAATACTTTTTGAGTTAATTGCCCACAGACGCGGCTGCGAGGTTTATTGCGGAATATATAAGAATATTTCAATAAATTTACAGATAGCCATTGGCAAATTTTATACATAAACATTCCTCATGAATCACTCTATCTATTAGTGAAAACCGTATTAAAATCCGTTCAGTAGTTTTTGAGTCAATCGCAAAAAGACGAGGCGGAGGACTTTGTTTCATTTATGTACGGCTATTTCAACAAATTTACAGATAAACATTGAGATATTGTATACATAAACGTTCCTCATAAATCACTCTATCTATTGGTAAAAACCGCATTAAAATCAGTTCAGTACTTTTTGAGTTATTCGCCTACAGACGCGGCTGAGAATTTTATTGCGAAATATGTAAGGATATTTCAACAAATTTACAAATAGCCATTGACGAATTGTATACGTAAACCTTCCTCATAAATCACTCTATCTATTGGTAAAAACCGCATTAAAATCAGTTCAGTACTTTTTGAGTTATTCGCTCACAGACGGGGCTGAGAATTTTATTGCGAAATATGTAAGGATATTTCAAAAAATTTACAGATAGCCATTGGCAAATTGTATACATAAACCTTCCTCATGAATCACTCTATCTATTAGTGAAAACCGTATTAAAATCCGTTTAGTAGTTTTTGAGTTAATCGCAAAAAGACGAGGCGGAGGATTCTGCTTTATAATATTAAAAGATATAATAATTAAGTGTGTATTAAATAAATAAATTTTATGGTTTATAGCGTTTTAGTAACTAAACTAGAGAATTTTAATGTAAGCTTTATAAAATCAAACAGCTGATCTCGTCCAAGGCCAAGCGTTTGAACAGTGTCTGTACAACACATACGTAACAAGGCGATAACCCGATTAAATTATCAAGTAATACTTATCGTATTTCACTTGTAGACTACTGTAGAAGCGTTTATTTTATAACTAACTAGTGCCTGTGACTTTGCATGCTACTAAAATATCCTAAAACAGTATAAAAATCTGTTTTTAACCGACTTCAAAAAAAGGAGGTTATCAATTCGTCTGTATTTTTTTTTTTGATTGTTACATCTCCCGACTGGGTGGACCTCTCGTCATATGGTCCCATTTTTTTAAAATCCAGTTCTGATGATGGCATCCATGAGAAAACCGGATAAGTGTTAAATTTGCATTAAGCATGTGCGCGACAAATGGATGAATAACTCAAGATAGGATATACTTCAAGGGTTGTTGTTGATGATGGAATCCATGGCAAAGTGACGGAACTCTTCAATTCTTAGGAGCAAATCAACGATACTCGGCAGAATCTTCTACAGGCTATCCAGATATTTGAGTTGCCTACCTCAACTTCGGTATGGTCAAGTCGTAGTTAAATATGAAGATCAATGGAACTCCTCAACGGCTTACAGTAAGAGTGTGATTTTTGGCAAAATCTATAACTGTCTGTAATCAAATGCCAACGACCTTACGTTTTTTGCTGCATTGCAATCTTTGAAATGTGTGTGAAGAAGAAATAATTGCGTTTTCTTTTATAGTGTTCTTCGTGTTCTTATATTCGGAGTCGGTGACAGCCAAGGTACCTACATATATAGCAATAGGTGGGAGAGACACGGGGAACATCTACCTTGGCTGACACCGACTCCGAATATAAGAATACGAAGAACACACTATGAAGATGAATGGATCTCCTCAACGGCTTACAGTAAGGGTGCGGTTTAAGGCAGAAAATATAAGTGTCTGTAATCAAATAGCAATGAGCTTACGTTTGTTGCTGCATTGCAATATTTGAAAAGTGAAAGTAAGCAGAGTCCGGGGGGGGGGGGGGGTTTGCTTGATAGTGTTGTGCTCCATTACCATATAAAAGAATACGCAATTATTTCTTACTTTTTAGAGCATATTAATATATTTGTATGTCTGTTTTGAAGGCGGTTCTTTTTCTGTTAAAATTTTTATTTATAGATTGACATTTTTAAATTCATTTTTTTAATAATTTAAAAAGTCTTCTATAGGTATTGAAACGGCGTTTAATAATAGGGATACGGATTAATACAGAAGTGCGAATAATATGGTTTCATTATTGCCGGCACTTTTATTAACTTTTCAAATGCAAATAAGTGGTTATGTTGGCATAAATGCAGCAGTTGGATATATGGTATCCTGGACTTTTTTGTAGATATTAATACCTTCTGTAATATTGTAGAACATTTTTTTGTTCTATCATCAATAGTTTCCGCAGTGAAGGGGATGATAGATTTTTTGTGACCAATTTTTTCACACCTTGGGTTACACTAATGCATTTTTCTTAGGGATCCCTATTTTTTTGGAGAAAGTAAAATAGCCTATGTTGCTCAGTGAAAAATAAGCTTTCAAATGGTGAAAAAATTTTTGAAATCGGTCCAGTAGTTTTTGTGTGAAGTCGTTACATACATACAAAAACACAAATGTTTTCTAAACTGCCCTATTGGTCTAGTGGTTAGCTTCTTATGCTGCAGACATGAGGTCCTGGGTCCACGAATTCAAAAGAGATATTGAGTTTCCTGTTAAGATTTTCTCAAATGTGTAATTGGCGGTGTGCTCCACCCTCGTTTCTCGTTGAGCAAGTTAAGCCATCAGTCCTGCGTCTGATCTCTCTCTGTTCATGAGAGTACACTTCTGTTAGCAGTGTGAAGAGTGTATACTTTAAAAACCCTCTATCCTATGAGTAATTCCTTACCTGTATTTGCTGTCAACATGACTGTTAGACGACACACGTGGAACCACTGAAAAAGAAATACAAGTAAGTAAGTAGCAGTCCATTAACGTCCCACTGCTGGGCACAGGCCTCCTCATTCCGAGGAGCGAGGGTTTTTAGAGCATAGACCCGCCAAGCTGCTCCACTGCGGATTGGCAGGCATAGTACACAAGTGCACTCTCTATTCCTTCACTCTCGTAGTCCGATGTGACGGGAACCGACACGACCGGAGAGAGATCAGGCGCAGGATCGACGGCTTAACGTGCGCTCCGAGGCACGGGGGTGGTTCACACCGCCATCTTCCCATTTTCGGGCAAATATTGAGAAAATCTTAATAGAAAACTCAATATTGGGTTTTTGAATTATCCTGACCCGGGACTCGAACCCAGGACCTCATGTCTGTAGTCGAACATGCTAACCACTAGACCAATGAGGCAGTTGAAAAGAAATTTTTGAAGTTATACTAAAGATCTTTTCCTCCAATATCCCTCAGTGCCAGAAGACCAATTCGAACAGTGCGTGTTGCCAGTGATCACCTAAGGATCTAAAACGTGATCGCTGATAATGGGCTTCATTCGAAAGTTCAAAGTCACACAGCGTGCGATGGAGAGGGCTATGCTTGGAATTTCTCTACGCGATCAAATCAGAAATGAGGAGATCCGTAGAAGAACCAAAGTCACCGACATAGCCCTACGAATCGCGAACCTGAAGTGGCAACGGGCGGAGCATATAGTCCGACGAACCGGTGGAGGTTGCGGATTGAAGGTGCTGGAATGGCGACCCCCCACTACGTGGACCGACGACATAAGCAGGGTCGCTGGTAGCCGCTGGAGCCAGGTGGCACAAGATCGGGCACAGTGGGCATCATTAGGTAAGACCTATGTCCAGCAGTAGACGTCCATCGGTTGAAGTGAGTGAGAGAGAGATACAATACCTTAATTATTAGGTATATTGTGTCATTGATATCAACGCAACTATAGAAAAAAGATTGTATACTATTTATATCCAACTAGCTGAACCCGCGACTTCGTCTGCGTGGAATGTATTTTGGGTACCAATTTCATTCATTTAGGCAATTTGTGTTACAAATAAGAAACATGACCTCTACTCGGCAAAAGGAATATTCTTACCAAATTTCAAGTCTCTACGCCTTATGGTTCCAGAGATATCGAGATGAGTCAATATAAATGAAATATATAGATATCTTATACGTAGATTTAGAAAAGGCCTATGACCGAGTGGTGAGGAATGAGCTGTTGTCAACGTTATCTACGTATGGGGTGAGCGGTTGTCTGATCCAAGCATTGAAGTCTCTCTATGAGGGTTCTAGTGCTTGTGTCAGAATAAACGGGGCGTACACGGAGTGGTTTCCTGTCGAAAGAGGTGTTCGACAGGGATGTGTTACGTCACCATGACTGTTCAACCTATTCATCGATAAATATTTGACAGATTTAAAAGAAAGTATGTATGGGTTAGGAATGAATGAATTACTCATCAAATGTTTACTCTACGCTGATGATCAAGTAATACTTGCGTCATCCGCTAACGAGCTTCAGGAGATGCTAAATATTATGAATGAAGCTTTGAAAGGGAAAGGAATGAAAGTGAATGTAAACAAAACGAAAGTTATGCTTTTTGAAAGAGATGAATCTATGATGAATGGCAATATTTTGATAGATGGGGAACAAGTGGAAGAGGAGAAAGAATTTGTATACTTGGGATCTAAATTTACAAAAGATGGAACATGTGAAAGTGATATAAAAGGAGAGTGAATGCGGGGAATATGGTGAATGGTGCTCTGCACGCCTTTATGAATAACCAGAGTGCTGGAGTGTTGGCGCCAACATTTATGTATGGTCGTGAAAGTTGGATGGCAGAAGAATCATCAAGTGGATTTATGGTTAAAATTGCGAAGATACTTACTGTTGTTTATATATTATTTTGCATTTTTTTATGCAATCAAGCGTGTATTTCAATAAGACATTAAACAATCGCGCTAAAAGTTGTGCTATCCAATGATAAAGATTGATAATTTAAAAGTTCCGAGACAAAGTTTATGCATATCATTGTTCAAATGATGCTACTAGTGTTGGTTCTATATGTATATTATTGAATACTATTTAGACAACTGCCTCATTGGTCTAGTGGTTATCATGTTCGACTACAGACATGAGGTCCTGGGTTAGAGTCCCGGGTCGGGCCAATTCAAATATCAATATTGAGTTTTCTATTAAGATTTTCTCAATATTTGCCCGAAGTTGGGAAGTTGGCGGTGTGATCCACCCCCGTGGCTCGGAGAGCACGTTAAGCCGTCGGTCCTGCGCCCGATCTCTCTCCGGTTGTGTCGGATTACCGTCACATTGGACTATGAGAGTGAAGGAATATAGAGTGCACTTGTGTACTATGCCTGCCAATCCGCAGTGGAGCAGAGTGGTGGGTCTATGCTCTTAAAACCCTCGCTACTCGGAGTGAGGAGGCCTGTGCCCAGCAGTGGGACGTCAATGGGCTGCTACTTACTTACTTTACTTATTTAGACAATTGAACAAGAATATTTGTATCATAATTTAGTTTTTTTTTTTCAGGAAATCCTCATGGATACCCGCAACACCAATGGGTCTCTGGTTGTGCCGGACTGTAACCGGCTAAAACCTGACGGCGCTCTGACACGTGGCAGTGATGATCGGCTGTCATCCGATCATTTTTTTTATTCATAACAATCAAACCTGATGTTAAGTGTTGATGCAGCCTAGAGTGGACCACGCTTGCCTAGGAGATGCCTATTCACTCTGCATTTAAAAGTACCCGGTACCCGGATTGTAGGAGTCAGATAACACGGAAGTTGGTAAAACATTCCACTCCTTTGCGGTGCGGTTCAGAAACGATTGGGTAAAACACTTGGTACGGAATCGTGGGATGTCCACTACGTACCGATACCAATCGTTTCTGTGCCATAATGATCTTAAGTAAAAAGGCGACGTGCCTGGAGCACCTAGTACGCCACCAGCCTCCTCCGAGACATCTATATGCCTATCCTATCTCTATGTATCTAGCTCTGTACTCGTTGCCCAGAGGTCACTCCCTAGGGAGAGAGGGAAGCCGCACGTCTCCTGCCCATCCTTCTGGACGTATGGCAGGAGCGGACACGCCTTCCTCTCTCGAACCCTCCGCCGTCTCCTTCTGCAACATCACTTCTTCGCAAACGGAGACCATCGCATTCCACGGAATTTCGCTGCTGGCCATCGCTTTGACAACGGATGGCAGCGAAATTAACTGGCCCTTTCAGAGTCACACCCGCGCTCGTGGCACATATCAGTCGGCTCGCGACCTAACACCTTGCACAGGTGTCTACCAAAACAGCCATGGCCGGATAAGACCTGTGCAGGGCGGAATGTAATGACCACGAAGCCTCGAGAGCACCATTCCTCCAAGACAGGCAGAATCGCCGCGATAGTCACCCGACTCGACATTTTAATGACAATTAAATTCCTAACATATCTTCCTTTGCCAAAGAAGATTCACTTCTGCAGTGTGTACTTTGTACGCACGAACTTTTAACTTTTTTTTGACATTTGACATTGACAACCAACAATTTCTGAACGCAGCTATAATATTGTACGGAATTTGGCGGGAATCTAGGCGTAGAGGTCGCGTTCGTTTAATTACGAATTGTTTCTTGTTCAATTTAACTATTGACCACATTCCTCACTGAAGAGGAAACATTCCGCAATTATCGATCGACGTTTTTATTTATTGATTACGTTTTTATTTAGTGACAATTATAATAATAATGATCTCTATACATTGGAAATGATGTGTGGAAAAACCTCTTAATTACGAGTATTACTGTACAGTATTCATATCGTTGGTGACGTCTTAAACAAGTACCAGTGTTAAAAGAACCCTTTCGACAGTGATTTACTCACACAAATGTAATAACGCACACTAATACAGAGCTCACGTGTACACACGAGCAGTGACGTCACACGAAACCCATCATTGAGGCGTGATTTCTTTATCCTAATCGATATTTGGATATTTGTATAATTAATTGTTAAACTTAATAATGAGGAACTAGACCTTGTAGACAATACCGTTTTCTTAGGCATTACGTTAGATAACAGATTACAGTGGGGGCCCCATATAAGTGGTCTATCGAACAGGCTCAGCTCTGCGGCTTACGCAGTTAAAAGAATTCGTCGTCTGACAGATGTTGATACTGCCAGACTGGTATATTTCAGCTATTTTCACAGCATTATGTCATACGGTATTCTACTTTGGGGTAATGCTGCTGATATAGATGCAATATTTGTGCTGCAGAAAAGGGCCGTTCGTGCGATTTACAATATGGGTCCAAGAGAGTCGCTAAGAAACAAATTCAAGGCAGTTAACATAATGACAGTTCACTGCGTATACATATTAGAAAACTTGTTGTACGTACACAAAAACATTGACTCTTTTAATAAAAAGAGTGAATGTACATCATATAACTTACGAAACAAAAACAAACTTGTTGTAAATTCTAGTAGGCTGCATAAGATTAACAACTCATTTAAGGGTAACTGTATACGTTTCTATAATAAGCTCCCACAAGACGTTCTAAAGATGTCAATTAATAAATTGAAAGTCTTTGTTAAAAGACAGTTGATAGAAAAATCGTATAATAAGTTGCAAGATTACCTAGACGATAGAAACGCCTGGGAGTGAACGATTTGCTCTAATTTTAATTAAAATATAATAAACTAATATGATATTGTAATGATGATGGTAACAAAAAAAATACCCGACTGAGTTTGTCGTGGGTTCTTCTCGGATCAGGGCGCGAAGGAACCCTCGTAACTTTAGATTTTAAGCCGTTCTTGAGTTCCATCATCAGACGTATATTAGAATCAGAGTGTGTAAAAAAAATATATAAAATGACGATTCAAAAGTGCTGTATAACCCTATTTGCATAAAGATATTTTGATTTGATTTAATTATGTAAAACTACGTCCCCTACTTTTAAAATATTTTTAGAGGACACAATTTTATTTTTGGGACATTTGTGGGGGTCAATAGAAGCTTACCCCAAGTTTGTGGGGTCGCCGGCCTTGTCCCGCGGCCGCCATCGTGGAAAAAGGGATGCAAACCCCTTTTCGACAATATCTCAAAAATTATGAATCCTACAAAAAAATTATGAGGACATAATTTGTAGGAAATCACTTTACCTACAAATATGTTTATATAACTTTTTGCCCTATATTTAAAATTAAAGAAGTTATAAGCAAAAAAAGTCAAGTAACCAAAATCTTCCGCTGCGTAAGCTGCGTAAACGGTTAAAGTTTCGCGAAAATCATGTATGGTGGAATTGTTCCCCATTAAAATTTCTAACAAAAAGGGAATGTCTAAAATGCAAGTCGACCGTCGACTATCGATATATCGATAATAATTTTGGCTGAAATAAATAATTTTGACATTAGAACGCTACTATCTTAGACTGTATCCATCATTTAACATCAAGTCAAATGTCAAGCGTTGACCTGAGAGCCTATTTATTTAGCTCCCGTGGGAACACGAGAAAACCCGTTCTTAGTGAGCTGCTACCTCACGAAATGACTACGTTCGTTCGTTCGTACGTACGAACGATCGTTTTCCTTATATATCCCAAACGCGTGGGAATATGGGGAAACGCGTTCTCAGTGAGCGTCTACGTTGCGACATGAATAACTATGCCGAATTTCAAGTCAATCTGACCTATAGTTTCGGAGTTATCGTTACGAATGAGTCACTGGTATTCCGCATATACAAATAGATTAAAGCAGATCAGCAACGGTTTAATTTTCTATATTAACCATAAGTGTTTGTTTAAATGCGATTATCTCAGGAACTACAGGTACAATTTTTAATATTCTTATAGCATTAGATAGTCCGTTTATTCGGGAAGGCTACAAGCTATTTAACATCACATCACGATCAATAAGAACGGAGTATACATAAAAAATGTTGTAAAATCCGGGGAAAAGTATCCATATTGTGCACTACTGTTGCTTGTAATACGAAAACGTTTGAAGTTACGCAATAGTCATATATGAAGGATATGTTCCTCTTTAAATATTCTAAAAAGAAGTCGTATATAGCATATATCTATCTTTTAAGGGTGACTCACTATAACCCTTTTTATAGTTATAAATTTCGTCTAACGGAGACAATAAGAAATATCATTAAAAAACATAATAACTCACCAAATAATTGAAAAATGATACAGGAAATTATTAAATAGTTTATATTTAACATGTTTTTATCATCACTATAACATATAAACAGACACAAACAGACAAAGGTCACTACTACAATCTAGCAATACTCGACATGTTTTAGAACATCACATAACAAAGAATATACCTTTATAAATGCAATAACTTTCATATTAAACTAACAAAATATGAACAAACCAATACGTTTTTTTATTATATATGCATTAAAACTGGTTTTGTATGTATTAAATATCGATATATCTAAAAAACACAAACGTATAACACTGAAGTCGGAATTCAACTAAAATTCTTGTTTGTGTATAAGTATTGATAAAGACAGTACGAAAATAGAACAAAGTCTGTTCGCTAATATATTTTAAACTACTCAACTGATTTTTATGCAATATCCGGTAATGGATAGAGCGATTCAATAGGAAGGTTTGTATGTATAAAACATATATATTATAGTACAGAAATCATGAGAAATTCAATGATTTATGATGTGATGTCTTAATAAACATATCGTGCGCTTAAATCTCAAACGCTGACTAAACCTTACGAGATAGATCAAATTAATGTACCACGGAATTGCATATCATAAAATTATCGATAAAAAAAGTCTACGATGATATATGTCTATCGCCAAAGAATTACCCACAGTGACCATTTTTATCTTTTACATATTACAAAAATAATGTGTTACATACAAAGCTATTTTATACAATACAGTATTGTACTTGATTGAATTGAATACATTACATACGTTGTGTATTTCATGTAGATTAAAACTGCCCTTAAGAGTGTTTTATTAAAATGGATAACTTGGGAGATATCAGCGATTGAAAAAGCGGAGTATAGAAGCGGAGCACCGAGCCCTGAGGGACACCATGTTCCCATACAGTAGTTATATTGAGTTTTATACCAAGTTTTCTCCCCACCTAATCGTGATTCACTAATTATATGTTAGTTACTGTACAATGGACTGCCTCATTGGTCTAGTGGTTAGTATGTTCGACTACAGACATGAGGTCCTGGGTTCGAGTCCCAGGTCGGGCCAATTCAAAAATCAATATTGAGTTTTCTATTAAGATTTTCTCAATATTTGCCCGAAGTTGGGAAGTTGGCGGTGTGATCCACCCCCGTGCCTCGGAGAGCACGTTAAGCCGTCGGTCCTGCGCCTGATCTCTCTCCGGTCGTGTCGGATTCCCGTCACATCGGACTATGAGAGTGAAGGAATAGAGAGTGCACTTGTGTACTATGCCTGCCAATCCGCACTGGAGCAGCGTGGTGGGTCTATGCTCTAAAAACCCTCGCTCCTCGGAGTGAGGAGGCCTGAGCCCAGCAGTGGGACGTTAATGGGCTGCTACTTAATTTTACTTTTACTTTACAATACGCTTATTGGTTTAAATTCTTAAAGAAAAAGTCGCTTCGGGTATTTTAAATGAAGCTTTAAGACCTTTTAAAATAACACAAAATATTCCACAATTATATTACTAGCGGAACACACCACGCCTCTATTAAATCAATGATATTTCCCAAGATATCCATTTCAATGGAATACTGTTAAAGGCAGTTTTAATCTACATGAAATATACAACGTATGTAATGTATTCAATTGGATAAACAATAACACTGTATTGTATAAAACAGCTTGGTAAATGTTACATATTTTTTGTAACATGTAAAAGATAACAATGGTTACTGTGTGTTATATTTAAGCGGTAGACGTATACCATTGCGGACTTTTATATATGTTAATAAGCTAGTTGTGTACGAAATTCAAGCCAAATTTGTTCATTACTTTTTGATGAAGGGATGAATGTACAAAAATTCCAAATATCTATACTAAATAATATCTGTCGGAGAATAAGAGAGAACGGAGAAGCATAAAGCACAGGGGCGTAGGGTTCTCCACCGACATCGTTATTATTTGGATTCATTATTTAATTTGTTATTCTGTGGGCGTTCGTGGGTAATGTTGGTGCAATCAAACACTTTATTAATTAACTCGGATTATAATGTTCAATCACTTAATGTTCCCGATATCAATTTACACAAACTCATTAACACTAATAGCTAGGAACGCGACAGTTTCAATAGTCGACCACTCTGGCCGACCGCCGCTCGAGAACT
>JACTOM010000353.1:299425-310582 GCA_015832385.1 Elymnias hypermnestra | reverse complement strand
ATGGCAGAAGAATCACAAAAGTAAAATAAATGCGGTAGAGATGAGAGCGTTGAGAAGCATGAGTGGATTAAAACTGAGTGACAGAGTGAGAAATAGTGTGATAAGAGAACGTTGTGGTATAAAAGAAGACGTAGTGACTAAAATTGAAAAAGGTATGCTTAGATGGTTTGGGCATGTAGAGAGAATGAATGAAAGGAGACTGACAAAAAGGATTTATGAGTCAAGAGTGAATGCGAAAGTTGGAAGGGGAAGTCGCGTCACATCAGACTATGAGAGTGAAGGAACAGAGAGTACACTTGTGTACTATACCTGCCAATCCGCAGTGGTGCAGCATAGTGGGTCTATGATCTAAAAACCCTCGCTTCTCGAGTGAGGACGCCTGTACCCAGCCGTGGGAAGTAAATGGGCTGCTACTTACTTGCTACTTACACTGTCTATCCAGGTACAATTAACTTTTTTTTATTGTTGACAGTTTAGCGCTTGACAGTGATCTCACCTGATGGTAAGTGATGATACAGTTTAAGATAGAAGCGCGCAAGTTTGGTAAGAGGCGATATACCCCATACGGTTTCTACACAGCATTATACCGGAACACAAATCTCTTTGTTTTGCGGTACGTTTTTGCTAGCAGGGTGGTAACTAGCCACGGCCTTCCACCAGTTCAGAGTCAGACAAATTAGAAAATACAATTTCCTAAATTCGTCCTACCGGGGATCGAACCCAGGACCTCTGCTAGCAAAGCGAATACTCGCCCCACTGCGTCAACGAGGTCGTCGCTTACGCACCACAGAATAGATATAATTGTTTTGTTTGAAGCAAATGATTTTGCAATTCTAATAAGAAAATATTGCGACAAAAGTGACTTCAACATAATAGTAAACAAATTTAGGAAAAATAGGCCCCTTTAAAATTTTCGGTAGGAAAACACAAATTGATATGTTTGCGCTTGCCCTCTCGGCGGCAATTGTTATAGAGTTTGCACTTGATATATTCGGCATAACTCTATCGGCATATGCCGTCATATCATGACACTCTCACGAGAACATAAAAAACTTGATTAACAAATTGTTAAATTCAAACATGCAGACACATAAGTAAAATATCTTTTAATTAATTATCAATTTAAACACGACACGTCTCTAATATTACCTACATAATTACGGACTATTACGGTCTCAACAATTAGTCGTGTCGTTGTGGTTCCTCTCACGGTCCTAACTATTTATTGGATCACTCTCAAGTCTCTCAGCCTTATCTAACTGTTAATCGCAACGTCGTGGACCCTAGTACGGACTCAACTATTAACGAGATCAACCCGAGTCCTACCTCTGCCTTTACAATTAATCGCATCGTTGTGGATCCTATCACAGTCTCAACTATTAGCAAGATCACTGCAAGGCCTATCCCGGCCTCTACAGTAAATCGCATCGTTGCGGACCATATCATGGTTTCGATTATTGATTAGATCAATCCGAGCCCTATCATTGCCTCTACAATTACTCGCATCGTTTCAGACCCAAACACAGCATCAACAATGAGTCTTCAACAATACAGCAGTATGGTCCTAATCTTACGTCTGATTTGTAGCAACACACAAACATGTAAAGTCCCTTTTAATCTATTATTAATTTAATCACAACAGCCTCTAATGTAAGTTATATCATTATGAAACTTGGTCTCAACTTTTGATCATATTGTTGCGAACCTCGTCACGGTCTCAACAAGTATTAGATCATTACCGACCCTGTCAGTTTCCTGTCAACTAGTTAGATCATTGTGGACCCTATCACGGTTTCAATAATTAATGAAACTATCATTCGAAAGCTCAGAGTCACTCAGCCTGCGATAGAGACGGGTATGCTCGGAGTTTCTCTACGCGATCACATCAGAAATGAGGAGATCCGTAGTAGAACCAAAGTCACCGACGTAGCCCTACGAATCGCGAACCTGATGTGGCAATGGGCGTGGCACATAGTCCGACGAACCGATGGACGTTAGAAGATACTGGAATGGCGACCCCGCACTGGACGACGCAGTGTCGGAAAAAGAACCCCCCACAAGATGAACCGACGATATAAGGAGGGTCGCCCGTAGTCATTGGAGCCAGGCGGCACAAGATCGGACCTTGTAGGAATAATTTTGTGAGACCTATGTCCAGCAGTAAACGTCCATCGGTTGAAGTGACGAAGACGGAGCCTGTTCGATATTTGGCATATTTCAGATTCATATCGATAAAAATTTAGTGTCAATAGACATAATAAGCCTCTTTTGGATTGAAGTTATTTTCGTTTCTTGTTATTTTAACAGTAAGTTAGCAAATGACGGATATCATAGTTAGTTATAAAGTTTGTTAAACCTATATATCTTTTTAATAAATTACGTTCGGTAATGTCGGATCGGCTGAGAAATTGCGAAATACTTAGCATGCCCGCTCACCGTACTACTACTTTTAGGGGCTCTTTCAAATACCCTGCTACCAAATGTTGGAATAATATTCCTCCGCGGTATAAAAATTTCAATTATAAAACTAGTTTTAAAAACATTTCTTAGCGAGAAACAAAAAGAAACAAAATTTGGTAGCATTCGTTCCTGTAGGGTCGCTGCCAACAGCTGATTGTTGTAGTTTATGTAATAATTAATTTATAAACACACACACACATATATGTCGGAGAATAAGAGAGAGAACGAAGCACCATAAAGCACAGGGGCGTAGGGTTCTCCACCAACATCGTTATTAATTGGATCCATTATTTCATTTCTCGTTCTGTGTGGCGTTCGTGGTTAATGTTGGGGCAATTAAACACTTTGTTAATTAACTCGGATTATAATGTTCAATCACTTAATGTTACCGATATCAATTTACACAAACTCATTAACAATAATAGCTAGGAACGCGTCAGTTTCAATAGTCGACCATTCCGGCCGACCCCCGCTCGAGAACTCCCGAGAGACGGGCCGGATTGCCACTTATTGACTCTGCCCCCACGCCGATACAAAGATGGCGCCAGCGTTCCACAGACTCTTGCACTCCGACATATATATATATATATATACATTATTATTTAAATGTTACTGTCATAAGGTTAATGTATTTATTTGGACACGTATATTTTAATGAAAGAACACTTTAAAGAAACTCAGTTGCGTCCGTAGCGTCATTTTATAGGCTGCAGCTAAAAATCAGCGGCTTTTATGCTGAGCTGCAGACCTTTATTTTTTATTTTATAGATCTCTCTTATTTTTTGTGTCAGTCATTTATGTTTTCCTCTTACATACAATGCAGAATAAGCTCTTTCTTATACCATGCTTAGTCAGTAGCTGAGTTGGCTTAATACGATACAACGGAGACAACCCTATATAACGCACACTCCTGTTGCACATTCCGTTTCCGCTCGCATATGTAAGGTGCTCTCGTACAAGTTTCGCATAAGTCCAGTTTGCAACGGACACCCGTTTGTAGCGCTCGTGATTATAGTGAAAAAAAAATCACAATTTCATACAAAAAAAATGCCGGTTTTCTGACACAAAATAACATATAAACCCCGTGCTAATATTACCTGTGTAATGGTGTTGAAATTGCAGTTATTTAATCAGTGATTTTAGTGTTTAATAGCGATTATAGTTCCTTGAACTCTAACTCAGTGCGTAACTCGATAATGTATTCATCTAAGGTGTTATGTTTTCTGGGTGAGTTATTTAATGTTTTACTATTATTCTACACATTGAATTTACATACAGTTTTCACTGATATATACCGTGATTCATGAGGAATATTTTTATATTTATTTTGTCATGATTTTGTGTAAAATTGATTGTGAAAAATTATTTGTAGTGTCTTCAAGGTCATGGGAGCTTTCATTGAAAACTATACATAATGAGTTATTTCCCTTTTACAGATCTACAAAAAAAGATCTAACATCTATAAGGATAAGTTACTATAACCGTTTAATTTTCTATAAATAGGTCACGTAATTAGGAAGTTTTAAAGTTAGTTTCCTTACGGTTTTCGTGTGTATTATTATGATATTTTATGCTATATACATAATTGAAATTGGTTTCTTAGAGTTATCATTGCAAAAAATAACTAGGGAGACGTGTAATTAATTTTCTGTAAGCTTTGAAACGGCGATACTTAGACGCGACATTCAAGGACATATGACTATAATAAAGGCAACATACTGCATGTCGAATTATAAATACTAGTGGTCGTCCAATGGTCGAAATTAGACTATAATGAATTTAAATTTTAAGTTTGAAGATTATCAAGGTTATTATCAAAGATTATACTGAAAAAAAGTTGCACTAACCTATTTTTATAAAAATTAGTCCCTGTCGCCGTCATCACGCGTGCACGGCTGGAACAATTGCGATAATTCTTTTGTTGTTCTGTTCGTTATAATCAGAAGAAAGTTCGAATTGAAGAAAGAAAATTAACAAAGTCACGTATAACATCATAAATGTTAAGTAAACTTTACCACCATAGTAGTATTGTAACCTCCTTAGTGCTTTTGACAATATAAAACCTTTTTAATGACGTTTGACATAATTGTCAGCGATTGACAGATACGTGTATATGGGTGTTATGTCCAAAACACGGTTTTTATTGATTTATTGAATTTTTTACGCATTTTTCTTTTAAAATATTATTGTACACTCCTTCTCTATATAAACTATAAGTGTGGGAATTTGCATACTCGTTACGAGACCACTGTTACTAGACTTTACATTACATTAAGAACATTTTGCAATAATTTTAACTTTTCTAATGTAACCTTATGACATTTGACATAACTGTTAACGATTGACAGAAGTGTGTATCAAATATATGGAATTGTGTGGAATGTTTTTATTTATTTAATGAATTTTTTACGCATATTTCTATTAAAATATATTATTATTGTTTACTCCTCTATATAAACTATAAGAGTGAGAAATTGCATACTCGTAACGACTCTACCACTGTTACTAGACTTTTACATTACAACCTCCTTAGTGCTTTTGAGAATATAAACCTTTTTAACGTAACCTTACGGCGTTTGTCATAACTGTCAACAATTGACAGAAGTGTATATATGCGTGTGTGTAATTTTTATATTGATTTAATGTGTCTTTTATGCATAATTTGTTTTTTAAATATTGTACACTCCTCTATATAAACTATACATGTGGGAAATACTTCTACATTACACTAAGGACATTCTAAAATTAACTTGTCTAATGTAACCTCCTTGGTGTTTTTGACAATTAACCTATATTGATTTTTATATACCGAAATTGATGCAAATCCAAGAATTTCCGTCAAAAATAGGCTCTGCTTTGTATTCTATATGAGTTACAGTATGTTTTACAATACGTTTTAATTGACAAGTTTTATTTGTTCGTTTGTTTCAAATAAACCCCATAATCTAAAGCGACCTTAAAGTTATAATTATTAGGGACTATCTTTATCGTTTTGACGTATAAAGAGTCAAATATAACTTCCTTATTTTGTTCAACAGTGTTTCAAAGATAAATCATTTATTAATGCACTTTTTGTACTAATGGTATGGTTTTATTAACATCATGTTTATTCATTTATTCAGCTCTCGTGGTGATATGGGGTAACACGTTCTTAGTGAGCTTCTATGTCGCGGAATGAATACGTATGCCGCGTTACAAAATAATCTAACGAATAGATTTGAAGGTCACGTAGTGAGTGATTGTTTTGTGCTTATATATCCCGTAACTGTTGTAATATGAAGAAACCCGTTCTTTATGAGCGTCTACATTACTACAGGAATATTTATAGCAAATAAGAATTCAATTAGAACTATAGTTGTGAAGATTTCGTGTTCAATAATAGAATGGAATTTCGCTTACTTATTTATAGTTTCCGGCGGTATTACCTGCGTAGTTCTCGATCACGTGGGTATATGGGATATTCCCGTTCTTAGTGAGCTTCTGCGTCGCGGAATGAATACTTATGCCGCGTTACAAAACAATCTATCCAATAGTTTTGAAGGTCACGTAGTGAGTGATTGTTTTGTGCTTATATATCCCGTAACTGTTGTAATATGAGGAAACCCGTTCTTGGTGAGCGTCTACATTGCTACAGGAATAACTATGGCAAATAACAAGTCAATCAGAACTATAGTTGTGGAGATTTCGTGTTCAATGATAGAGTGGAATTTCACTTACCTATTTATATGTAGACTAGTTGTTTCCGGTGGTGTTATCTGCGTAGTTCTCAATCACGTGGGTATATGGTATATTCCCATTCTTAGCGAGCTTCTACGTCGCGGAATGAATACCTATACCGCGTTACAAAACAATGTATAGAATAGTTTGAAGGTCACGTAGTAAGTTACTGTTTTTCGCCTATATATCCCGAGTCCATTGCAATGTGGGGAAACCCGTTCTTGGTGAGCATCTACATTGCTACAGGAATAACTTCGCGAAATTTTAAGTCAATCCGACCTATAATTGAGGAGATTACGTGTTCTGTGATAGAGTGGAATTTCGCTTATCTATTTATATGTAGACTAATTATTTCCGGCGGTATTAACGGTGTAGTTTTTGATTCCGTAGGTAAATGAGGTAAATCCGTTCTTAGTGACCTTCTACGTCGCGAAATGAAGAGGTATACCACGTTACAAAACAATCTATCCAATAGTTTTGAAGGTCACGTAGTAAGTTACTGTTTTTCGCCTATATATCCTGTAACCATTGTAATATAAGGAAACCCGTTCTTGGTGAGCGTCTACATTGCGACAGGAAGAACTATGCCAAATTACATGTCAATCAGACTTATAATTGAGGAGATTTCGTATTCTGTGATAGAGTAGAATTTCGCTTACTTATTTATAGTTTCCGGCGGTATTACCTGCGTTGTTCTCGATCACGCTGGTATATGGGATATTCCCGTTCTTAGTGACCTTGTACGTCGCGGAATGAATACGTATGCCGCGTTACAAAACAATCTATCGAATAGTTTTGAAGGTCACGTAGTGAGTGATTGTTTTTTGCCTATATATCCCGAACTCGTTGTAATAGTGGGACACCCGTTCTTGGTAAGCGTCTACATTGCGACAGGAAGAACTATGCCAAATTACAAGTCAATCAGACTTATAATTGAGGAGATTTCGTGTTCAGTGATAGAGTGGAATTTTGCTTACCTATTTATATGTAGAGTAGTATTTTCCGGTGGTGTTATCTGCGTAGTTCTCGATCACGCGGGTATATGGGATATTCCCGTTCTTAGTGAGCGTTACATTATAGTTATATGATTTAAAAACGATGCCTTCGTTTGATATTTTATTAACACTTAAATCGGCGAAGTTTGTTGATTGCGACTCTACTTGATACTTTAGATATGTTTTAATTATTGCCGACAAGTAAGTGTGTATTTGGAATCTCACCTGATGGTAAGTGATCATATAATCTAAGATCGAAGCGCGCTAACAGGTAAAAGTTCTTATAAGATTGTTTCTTTAATCAAATCAGCTTTTACAGCACTTTTGATGGGTTAGATACACACATTTTCTCTCATTTTAAATCTCTGATATCTCCTAAAATATCCATTTTAATGAAATGCTGTCAATGGCAATTTTGTTCTACATGAAATATACAACGTATGTAATATATTCAAATGGTTATAGCGGGTTATCCTTTATAGATTAGTTATGTATTTGTTACTATCTGATCAGTCAAACTTTGTACTGCCTTAGAATCAATAAATAAAAAAGCTAAATGACAATTTTAGAATATTTTAACTTCAGTAAAAATGTGTTCAAAATAACCGGAACAAAAACAATTGGTAATGAACTGAACGCGATCTTTAAGCCCAGATTCCCGCCAAATATTCTTCTTCTTGTAATGTGACAATTTAGCACACACCACTTCGCCAGTGTCACGTAGAACGGAGATGTCACGAAGGAGATACGGTTCATGAGATCATAAAACAGAAATTTGATTATCTTCAAATAGTTGATACCTTATTGTTAATAACCGCTACCCCTAAAAATAGAAAAACAAAGTATTAGTACAAGGGACAATACAATGAAAATAAATAAAAATTTTAACAAAAAAGGTCCTTCAAAATAAACTGTTCTAAATATATGCTCTGAAATGTAAAAAATAATTGCGAATTCTTCTTTAGAGTTCTTCGTATTCCTATATTTGGAGTCGGCGTCAGCCAAGGTAGGTGTGTCCCGCGTGCAGTTCCCATGCCGTATATTTAGGAACCTTTGCCTGTGTATTATGTAGGTACTCTGTTTTGAAGTCGGTTCTCAATTAGTTAATTTTTTTTTTGTTTTTAGTGAATCTGAAGTAACCTGACAAATTTGTCTGGATATGGTTACACCGTGTTGCTCAGATGAGACAGCACCGTTTAAATAAAACAACTTGACAAAGTGAAATTTAAACACATAATACACTAAATAAATATTGCAATGCAGCAACAAACGTAAACTCATTGCCATTTGATTACAGACAGTTTTATATTCTGCCAGAAATCAAACCCTTACTGTAAGCCGTTGAGGAGTTCCATTGATCATCATATTTAACTACGACAATCACTTGACCATACCAACGTTACGGCAGGTATCTCAAATATCTGGATAGCCTATAAAAGATTCTGCCAAGTATCGTTAATTTGCTCCTAAGAATTGAAGAGTTCCGTTACTTTGTCATGGATCCCATGATGAAAACCCAACCAAAAAAATCCTTGAAGTATATCCTTTCGAATAAAAAGCGAATCATCGAAATCAGTTGGCGCTTAATGCAAATTTAAGACTTATATATGGTTTTCTCCAGGATGAGAGATCTCATCATCAGAACTGGACTAAAAAATACTATTACATTTAAGCAATTTACAAATTAATTTCTATGTACAAGGAAGGGATGACGTCATAGATAGGATGAGAAATTTTAGAGCATTTGAAAATGATGTGGAAAATAATGCCTCCTAGGCCACATTCACAAAGAAAATTGTCTCTAATCCGAAGTTCCCCTAGGTGAACAACAGAACACAAGTGGCCAAGAACATTCTTGAGATAGTAGAGGATAACCAATTTGCATATCTATGGTGAAAAAACCAGGGTCGCCTTGGGATGTTTGGCTGGATAAAGGCTTTTTCTATCCTCGTAGATACCTGGAATACTCGGGAGGACGTTCAAGGTGAACAGCCCAGGTTAAGCACGCCTCAAACGTCAACGGGCTATGTCAACGGCGCAGCTACACTCGTGGCACTCCTGGGAAGGCTCACAGCTAGCCACTTCGCACAGGTACTTGAACAAGCAACGGTCGCAAGACAGAACCTGCTCGAGGTGCAAGGTCACTACACTAAGTGGTCTGGAACACTATTCTTCTAATATGGGCCGGATTATCGATACGGTTTAGTGGCCCGCTTTCAGCTGACAGAGCCGCTCCCTCCAATTTGGCTATCACGAGTGTCTTGTGCCACCCTTTGCCACCATCTTATCTGGATAAAGTCTACAGGCCTCCTCACTCATATGTGAGAGGGTTTTTAGAGCATAAACCCGCCACGCTGATCCACTGCGGATTGGCAGGCATAGTACACAAGTGCACTCTCCATTCCTTCACTCTCATAGTCCGATGTGACGGGAATCCGACATAACCGGAGAGAGATCAGGCGCAGGACCAATGGCTTAACGAGCTCAATGAGGCACGAGGGTGGGTCACACCGTCAATTTCCCAACTTCGGGCAAATATTGAGTAAATCTTAATAGCAAACTCAATATCGATTTAGAATTGGCCCGACCCGGGACTCGAACCCAGGACCTCATGTCTGTAGTCGAACATGCTAACCACTAGACCAATGCGACAGTCATGATAATTAATGGTAATTAATCAACCTGACATTAATTAATGTGACTGTATGATGTATAAATGTAGATTATGATGTCAGGTATATAAAAAAAGTATTTGCTTTTCACAATTTTTTTAAGGGACATATCTATAAAGCAAAGGTTTTCAGCTCGAAGTTTGTAAGTTACTTCACAAACACCTTTGCGACAGTAGACTTACAGTTACATTTGTATAATACTAAATTTAAACGACAATTTATCCTTAATTCTAAATACCAACCTACTTTAACATTTATAATCAAAGAAAGGAAAATCAAACACTACAAAATCATCAGAAAAATTAACAAATTTAAATTTTGCACACCAATATTGTATGGTGGAATGTAAAATAAATACTAGGGCTGCCATGTACAGAATAGTTTTAAAAAATGTCTTCTAGAATCCTCCTGTGTTTACAGAAGATGCCTATTCCCATAACATCCAACAGATTGCAGATCTGATTGACTCATTAAGTTTATTGTCACATAAAAGTTGCATTTCACTTAGTTTTTAATTCATAAACTAAACTAATATTATAAAGAGGAAAGATTTGTGTCTATTTGGAAACATTCATATGTTTATAACGTTATTACTGGACCGTTTTATTCACCATTAGAAAGTTACATTTTCACTGCGCGACATAGGCTATATTACTTCCTCAAAAACAATAGGGATCACTAATAAAAATGCAATAATGTAACCCAAGGTGTTGCGGACGGGAGCAGCGAGCCTAGCAAGTCGCCGGCGGTGACTAATTCTGATTGGTCAACCACCGGCGACCCCCCTCCCGCACCTACCTCAGCACCCGCGGTTGCCTTTCTCCCGCTCGCCCGACCGCATGTGGTTATCGGGTGGGAGATTTGTATAAAAGGGCACTCCCATGATTCGATCGGACACCCTCTCATCTGCAAGAAAAGTAAAATGTCACTTCGCCACAAGGTGACACTCTCCAAACCTGCATCCGCCCCATCATATCGTACGCCAGCATCGTCTTCGCACACGTGCCAGACTATTGACTGGCCCGTCTGCAGACGCTGCAAAATAAATTCATGAGGATGGCCACGGGGTGCCCCTGGTACGTCCAAAATGTCGACCTACATAGGGACTTAGAACTCAAAAAGTTATTTTAAAGAGCTCTCCGAAAATTATTTCGAGAGAGCCATCAATCATAGCAACCCACTAGTGGTTAACGTCCTCTTATAGGATCCGTCTCAACGTTCCGCCTAGGAAGAGACGGCCTAAATATGTCCTTAACAACCCCGACGATACGATAACTATCGACAATCTACCATACCAGGTAGGGACAAACACT
>JACTOM010000353.1:275820-288933 GCA_015832385.1 Elymnias hypermnestra | reverse complement strand
GGCGCAGGACCGACGGCTTAACGTGCTCTCCGAGGCACGGGGGTGGATCACACCGCCAACTTCCCAACTTCGGGCAAATATTGAGAAAATCTTAATAGAAAACTCAATATTGATTTTTGAATTGGCCCGACCCGGGACTCGAACCCAGGACCTCATGTCTGTAGTCGAACATACTAACCACTAGACCAATGAGGCAGTCCCATATACCTATTCTGTAATAACGGGTAATTAACTAATACGCCAGGTGAAGTAAATACATCAATTTAATATTTGTATCAAAATTACAATTACAATAATTTATAATTACAACAAGTGATTACGTAGAAAATTACAAAACCACAGGAATAACTCCAATTTATAATCAAACCAGTTATTTAGATTAATTGAGATTACCCAAATCAACTTAACTCAGTAATAGCTTCTGATGGTCGCACTAGCACTGTTATTTAACACTTGCACTACTACTTTCACCGTCACTGTTAGCACTGTATTTACGAATGAACGACCAGCTTAATTTGCAGGCGTTTATATACCCCTCTTAACCCGCCACTATGTTCTGTAGGTTGGTACACAACTAACCAATGTAGCCAATCTCCGCACTTATTGTCTGTAGGTTGGCACACAACTCAATCAATGCAGCCAATCTAAATCTTTATGGTAGCTTCAGTGTTGCAAGTGCCAGCACGGCCAACCTTTAGCCGGCAATGTCAGTGTTGTCAGTTACACTGTTATTATTTTTATTAAGCTAAAAATTACTAGAGCGATTTTAATAACAATTTCTTCATTACCTCCTTGAAATCAAGAATTTTTACAATGTACGGTATTTTTTAAATTCACTAAAATGACGTCACGAATTAATATATATATAAAGTAAAATCTGTATATTGATTAGATTCTGAACGGAAGTAATCAAAAACTAAGTAAAACAAAGCTTTATATGTTGAAAAAAACTTAATCTATAGTCCGACTTAGTAAACGTTCCACGAGAGTATTTACGCGGGTGAAACCGCGGGGCATTACAAGTTTTATCAATAAAGTAACAGATAACAGACACGTTAGTTTTCTCATGCTTAAAAGAAAGTAAAAATAGCCATGCTTAATCGGATCCTAGACATTGTTAATGTAGGTTAGTGAAGCTGTTAGTGCGCGCGAGCATTGACCTAGCCCAATGTCGGCTATCTTGTTTGTTACACTCGGTGTCCGTACAATGTCATTGCGCACGACCTTGGCTTTAATAAAGCGGGATATGCCCGAAATTGAACGGTTATTATTCAATATTATTGTTAAATGGTCATCCAGGGTGCGAAATTCGTCCGAATGTGTGTGCGAATAAGTTTAAAAATTATTAAGTTTCTATTATGCTCAAAAGATGTTGCAATTACCTATTCCTTATTTCCCTCTGCCGCGGCATCATCATCAGTTTTATGTAACAAAGTTATGTAGAACGTACACAAATTTTAACTAAACTTAACCCCCAAAAGTAACGTATCTAATGTAACCTCCTCAGAGCATTTGACAATAAACTCTTCTTATGTAACCTCCACAGTGCTTTTGACATTGTAAACTTTTCTAATGTAACCTCCTCAGTGCTTTCGCTGCGAACACTATTGACAATAGAACAAAAAAATGTTCTACATATTAAAGAACGTTTTAATATCTTCAAACAAGTCCACAACTACTTTTTTTTTAAGGCAATGAAATATTTATTTATTTAGAATCCATTATTACAGTACCAACGGTACATTATTGACAAAAGAACGTCCTATTACAAAAGCATATTATAAATTATTATATAACTTAAATATACAATTAACCATGATAACATTATATCGAACCTTAACATTAATACAGACAAAATAAAGGTAACTAAAATGCGCCATCAGAAGCAAATGGATGGGTGCCCATAAGGTTGGCAGCGTTACCTCTTTGGACAGCGATACTTATACGCTGTCCGAAGTACCACCCGGCCTTAGGGTCACTGGTGACATCAACTAAGTGAGATGAAATTTCTTTCAAAAAGCTTTTAGCCTCAGGACCCCACGGTCCCAATGTCTCCACGCCAAAAGGCACAAATATGTATTCTAAAGCAAGGCTCCCATATTTGCGCCTCTTGGCGTTTTCAGCTAATGACGCCGCCGCTCCCGCTGATTTGGAGGTAGTGTCTATGTGAGATGGTGCAAGCGTATCAACACATATAGCATCCCACACCAACGACCGATCTTTTCTCCAAGGCATCAACGACATACCATCAGGTCTCTTACCATCATCACTTGCAATTCCATTCTGCTCGAGAATAGCCGGCACGTCAATGGTGACAAGGGTCCTTCTGATGATGTCGTTGATGCCGACGTGTCTAAGACAAGACAGACCGTGGTGACCCAGTTGATTTACCCACTCACCACATTTACAACGATGGGGCTCTGTTGTTTTCCATTTTTTACTACTTTTTTATATTTTAAAAGATAATAAAAGTGCCGACATTAATCAAACCATATTAATCATACCTCTATATTAATCCTAATCATATTAATCCTTATATATCAATACCTGTAAAATACTTTTTGAATTATTAAAATCGGACATTCCATTCAAAAGATATAACTAATTTAAAAATGTGAGTCAGAATTACTCTTTTTATTCGTTAGTACAATTGCTCTGCAATATTCAGTGCACATATTTGTATATCTGTAACTAAGTAATTAAAAACTAAGTGATATAAAACTTTTATCTTAACGAAAATAGATCTACGTGGGTGAAACAGCGGGACATTGTTAGTCTTACATATCAGTGTTGATTTATAATCATTTTGATATAGGGTTCCATGAAATAAAATGTATTTGGTCGGAATTCCGTTATCTTCAAAGTTTAGGAACCTTTAGACTCGACAGCGCCATGACACAAATTGCAAAGAAAATCACACTTTAAAGCTCTAACATTAAGGTACATTTTAGAATAACATTGCCTTTAACATGACAATAATAAAGAATGGGCATTTTTAATTGTACTTTAACATAAAGGTAATAAGGTTTAGATTCTATTGTATTAAATAATGGATTTTTTCTAGTCGACATTATTCCTTTTCAGCAAATAGCTGCGGTTTACATATTTAAATATGGCGTCATATTAAGATTACGAGAGAGAATTTAATAGGCGTTTGCCATCGTTAGGCCCCTCACTATTTATATACTATACTATACTGGTTCACTAAATACAAGGCACTTCTTGACTAGTGTTGTGTAGGACATACATGAAGTACATTTGTCCCGTACTAATCGTCAAAATGTAATGGCACCTCAAAATTATATTTTGTACCACTTCAAATATTATGTCATGGCAGTTTGCTTCAGTACACTATCTCTCAATCAGTCACTTCAACCGATGGACGTCTACTGCTGGACGTTGAATACTTGGAGTGTTGGTCTCACCTAATGATGCCCACTGTGCCCGATCTTGTGCCGCCTGGATCCAGCGGCTACCGGTGACCCTCCTTATGTCGTCCGACCACCTTGTGGGGAGGTCGCCAATCCAGCACCTTCGAACCTCCATGTCCACCGGTTCGTCGGACTATGTGCCCCGCCCATTGCCACTTCAGCTTCGTGATTTTTAGGGCTATGTCGGTGACTGTGGTTCATCTCCGGATTTACTCATTTCTGATTTTTTCGCGTAGAGAAACTCAAAGCATAGCCCTCTCTATCGCACGCTGTGTGACTTTGAGCTTTCGAATGAGGCCCATAGTCAGCGACCACATTTCTGATCCGTAGGTGACCACTGGCAACTGGTCTTCTGACACTGAGGGATATTGGAGGATAATATCTGGCGTAGCTTCCCGAACGTTGTCCAACCGAGTTGGATCCGGCGGTTGACCTCTTTCTCGAAATTCGAACTACCTAGCTGGACTACATGTCCCAGTAAACTATACTGTATAATTTTAGATTAAGTGAGCGGGAAGGAATGAGACAGAGTATTGAATAGAGATAGGATATTATAACCTCATACATGCATACATAGCGTCAAGCCTCATTCCTCTTGCTTCCTGCCACTTGCCACGATCCTTGCATATCTCCTTCGCTTCTTTCATTCTCATTAAACCATTCATACAAGTTCATCGGTTTAGAGGACTCTTGAGTCGGCCCTTATTTAAAATGTCCTGGATTTGGTCCAGGATCGTTCGTCTTGGTCTTCCCCTTCCACCTTTCGCATTCACTCTTGACCCATAAATCATTTTTGTCAGTCTCCTTTCATTCATTCTCTCTACATGCCCAAACCATCTAAGCATACCGTTCTCAACTTTAGTCACTACATCTTCTTTTATTCCACAACGTTTTAGAGAACCAAGTTATAGAGAAAGATTAATTTATTTTAAAATGAATACACTCTGACCGAAGATTTACTTTGGACAATATGTTTATAGATAAACATGTAGAGGGTTTTTTGGACTGCCAAGATCTGTTATCGCAAATAAACGAGAGAATAAACGCAACATATTCCAAAACTAATCAAAGCCATCACTTCTCGCTAAATTGGATTATGAGATCATACAGTGAGCTTGTAAAAATAAATAATGAAATAGATGTTTTTCGTAATGTCAAAGCTGTATTTAAAAGAAAACTATCTTCGTTATCTAGCCAATAAGACGACTTATATTTTATATTTAATTATTTATATTGTGGATACTTTTTAAGTATTCGTGTGTAATTATAAATACGTAAGCTTACGTAAGTTCATCGCCTAACCTCAATTAATAAATAATATTTCCTTATATAATGATTAGGTCGCCGTTTATGCAAATTTTTATAGTCTCCTAGTGAAAGTTTTTCTATTTTCTGTATGTATGATATACTTTTGTGTAAAAAAGTGTAAAATAAAATGGAAGCCCACTATGTTTTCTTTTTTATTCACTCTTTCGTCAATTATGGAAGTAAATTACGTTGTTGCTAAGGATAGTACATTTAATTAAGATACCATTAAGCAAATAACTGTGAATGAAGTTTGTTTATGTATGTAATGTGTATTTTGTTGGTGTTTTATAAATGCATAAAAAAACCAGCACAATTTAAAATAATAATGTTAATAAAAAAATGTACCATAAATCAAGTGCGGTAAGATTCCTTTTTATCTGTGATTTTTCTACGATACGACTCGTCTTATTTGAAGTGGGACTTTGTACTGGCTCAGTGCAAAGAGGCTACTCTTACAAACTCATTTCGTGTCTTACGCAACACTACACGCGACAATTTGGCGCCAAAATTGCTTACTATATAACCTATAAGCTGACTTCTTCACTATGAATATTGAGTTCGAATTAGTGTAATAAATAAATAACATAATTATTCTAAAACATAGGGTTTTATTCTATTATTGTAACCACTATTATATTAATAATTTTTTAATTATTTATTGACATAAATGTCAACCAGAGACAGTTATGTCAAAAGACATTTAAAAAGTTTATATTGTCAAAACACTAAGGAGGTTACATTAGAAAAGTCACTATGGTGGTTAAGTTTTCTTAAAATTTGTTCTACATAACCTTGTTAGTATTTTTGTCATACGAACCTTCTCCTGTATTCAACGAATAGAATAATTGACGCTCAGTTTGGGTTTTCGCTCCGGTTTTTATACAGATATTAACCTTGGAACGCCGTTAGGTATTATAAAAATCGCAATACATCAGTTTAAGCATATTTCTGGATCTAAGTCACGCATTTGATCTTGTTAATTATAATTTGTTATGAACAAAGATGCGAGAAGCAAATATATTCAACAACATCGTTACGGTAATTCAGTACTGGTACGAAAATCAAACCAATACGGTACATTGGGGTTGTTACAGCGTCCAGTGCGTGCAGAGTGGAGTGTGGTGTAAAGCAGGGAGGACTTACCTCTCCGGACTTGTTTAATCTATATACGAATGACCTGATCTAGGGTTGGCACTGGTGTTGGCTGTATTATCAATGGAATCTGTTTCAATAATTTAAATTATGTAGATGACATGGTGTTGCTTAGATCCTCGATAAAGGGTTTTCGTAACTTAGTTTCGTTTTGCGAAGAATATGCCTTATATCGGAATTACTCATTATGGTAGGGGTCCTGACGGAGTATCGCCACTACTGTTAAATGTTACACTAGTTGGGGTTGTTCAGCTGGTTCGGTATCTCGGACACGTCTTAACGGAATGTCTGAGCGATGAGCTCCCAAGTGGACACACCAGCTCGTAGTCTTGTACGTATGCTGGTGTGACTAATTTCGTGCGCAACGTTGTAAGCCGAAATGCGAAATTCTTTCAGCAGATAAGGTCTCGCTTACCTTAGCAATATCGGCCAAATAACTATGATCATAATATGGCTGTTGCTGATTGAGCTTTGTTTGAACTTCGAATACGTGATGCAGTTTCCATATTTTTTTCAGCGATTGTTGCCAGGTTGTCACATGATTCGTAGCGTTTCATTAGGCATGTGATCGCCAGCAAAGTCTTTCATACGACGCAAAAGCTGTGAAGGCTTTTGGTCGCCTAGCTACATTTCACTCAGAAGTTTTTGAATGTATAGTTGGCAAACGATCCTTCAATGTGTCATATTTATTCAATTCCGGAGGTTTCGGGAGAATGTCGCTTACTTTCTGGACTACTTCTTCGCCAAGTTTTATGACCACAAGATTGAATCTAGCTTCGTCACTAAAGGGCTAAGAATTGCTTCGCACTGTACGTACCATAGGCGTGGCTAGTCCGTCCAAAAACCAATCCTTGAAGAAACTGTTACGGTTGCTAAGTCAGAAGTTGAGTGTCCAACGTAGGCTGTTTTTTGTCGCGTCGTGCGGTCCATAATCGCAGGATTCCCCCCTAACGGGAATCTCTAGGGTAACGGATACGGAGTCTGTTACTCCGATGAGAAGAGTCCACGCGGTGACAGGTGACACGTCACCTTAACGATGATATATTGAAGAGGATTGGGCCTGTAAAAATGGGCAGCGTCGGCGGGGATCATGGACGAGTCCTCTGAGACAGAGTTCCCACGACCCCGTTGAACGACGTGCGAAGGTCTCCGTCTAGTTCTAGCCGTGAAGAGTCCGGCATAACCCGTAACGCTCCTCCGTGACGTTCCGGATCTCCATGAGGATTTCCTGAGGAAAAAATATAAAAAATAGAAGCCTATTTTTATATCTGTTTAAATAATCTTTGTTCATCAAAGCTAAACTTATTGTAAACACATAATATGTAATGTGTACTTCGTAATGGTGGGCAATCATGTACGCCGTAGTCATTTATAAAGGCTGTAGGGGTTCGGCAGAATAAATAACGCTGATGATTATGCTCGAAAAAGCGGGTAATGCGTCGTCTTTGTGCAGGTTAGCTTGGTTAATTTCGAAGATCTCGGTATTGACGCTTTGAAAGTCGTTGCAGCAGAGAGTTTTGCTAAAGGATTCCACCAGCGCCTCGCCCATGAGAATGACGCACACCCTGTGTCGAACATTTATTGGTCGGGTAAAACAGATTACACATATGGAGAAATTGTTTTACAGATTATTATTTGCGTCGCTTACATCCTCTACTCTAGTGCTGGGCTCAGCACTCAACTCCTGCAGGTACTCAAGCGACGCGAATACCGGCCTCCTCAGCAGCCCCTTCTTGTGCACTTCTTGTCCCAGCTTGCAGATGTCCGACGAGAAGTACCGGGGCCGCCTCTGCCAGTACAGGTTCTTTTTTCGTTAAAATGTTTATTTACCTTTCATACGAACCTTCTCCTGACTATAACGATCAGAACAACATAAGATTTATCGCAATCGGTCCAGCTTTACACGCGTGATACCGTATAAAAGGAAATAGGGAATCATTTTTATGAAAATCGATTATTGCAATAACTCTTTTATAGTCTGTGATAAAAGAAGATTAATAATCTCATAATTTATATATGAAGATTACATTATGTATCACTGCGTTGGTTGAACAGTGACACAATTCAAAATGGCAAATTTTACATGAGAGATGTTTTTCATCATATACAACGTCTAAATCAACCAATGACATATTGTTGAAGTGAATCGTTTAAAAAAAAAAGAAGTGAAGTCATTATTAATATAAATAAATCTTCAAAGTCGGTGAAAGAGCAACGACCTGGCATTCAATGCCACCCGTTTAGCACAGGAGCCGGCATCTTTTTCTTATAGCTATAGCCACAAGTGTTATGAGGATATTGGTTTGGATCAAAAATGTTATGAGAATATTGGTTTGGGTCACAAATGTTATGAGAATATTGCTTTGGGCCGCAAGTGTTATGAGAATATTGTTGCGGGCCACATATGTCATTAGAATATAGGTTTGGGTCAATAATGTTATGAGAATATTGGTTTGGGTCAAAAATGTTATGAGAATATTGCTTTGGGCCGCAAGTGTTATGAGAATATTGTTGCGGGCCACAAATGGCATTAGAATATAGGTTTGGGTCAATAATGTTATGATAATATTGGTTTGGATCAAAAATGTTATGAGAATATTGCTTTGGGCCGCAAGTGTTATGAGAATATTGATTTGGGTCACAAATGTTATTGGAATAATTCGTTTGGGCCACAAATGTTTAGTGCATATTGATTTGGGCAACAAGTGTTATAAGCATATTGGTTAGAGGTCACAAATGATATTGGAATAATTATTTTGGGCCACAAATGTTATTGGAATTATTAGTTTGGGCCACAAATGTTATGCGAATATTGGTTTGGGTCACAAATGTTATGCGAATATTGGTTTGGGTCACAAATGTTATTAGAATAATTAGTTTGGGCCATGAGTGTTATGCGAATATTGGTTTGGGTTACAGATGTTATTGGAATAATTAGTTTGGGCCACAAATGCTATCAGGATATTGCTGCGGACGACTATAATTTATTCATTTCTTTAGTCGACGAGGCAGGCGCAGGCGTTACAAAACAGAGTGTGACGGTTCAGTCATATTCAATACACAATAAATACACATGCACTGAGCTCCTCAACACTTTTTTATTTATTTGTGTAGATGTTGTTAATTGTATATTTAGATAAAGAAGTCTATCGGCAACTATTTCTGATAACGTAGCTTATCAAATGGCGCCAACATGCTTATAATAAAATAAAATTTATTCATAATTCTGACAATAGCATATCGGTTACAAATATGTTTATAATTTGAAAATTTTCCATCGCCTGTCACTTTTTCGCTCATCTATTCCATGTCGCTTTACAGTAGAGTGGGGTTGAGGGAACATTATAATGCACAAGTGTATGCGCAAATCTAAGTGCACTTTCTATTCCTTCCATATCGCATTTGAACTCGACCGACCCGGGACTTGAACCCAGTATCTCATGACTGTAACCGATCAAGCTGACTACTAGACCAATAAAGCAGTTAAGCTTAATCATACTGGAATGTTTCTAACTGCAGCCTTCAACTTATCTTTAATCTACATATTTAGCGCAAAAACGCCAAAACGCGCCGCAACTGACAACCGTACGGTATTCAACGAGTAAGCGACTAACAATTTATTGTGGCCGGCTTCCCATCAGTGCAGACATATACCCATTAGAAAATGCAACTGACAGAATCTGTCCTATCGGAAAACCTAACTAGGACCTCTGACAGCGAATTTATCCGGGTCACCAAGTACAAATGCAAAGAGGGTTCCGCTGGATTTTAGGAGGTATTGCCAGGTCTTCTCCCTTGCCAAATCTCACATGGGAAAAGGGCTGGTGCATAAAAGAATTTCCCAGCAAAAAAACAATAGCTTGTAGCCAGACGACGTTTTGGCCATCATTTGAAACCAGACGACGTAAGATCGGACGCTGTGGCTATCTTTACGTGAAACTTATGTCTTCCATCGGTTGAAGCGACAAAAACCTTGATTTTATTCCCTGGAGACTTGATTTTTTCACATTTGCATCGATTTTTATTATATTCCTATCAATTTATACAACACGAATATGGGGAAATCCGTACGTAATGCGACTACGGCACAAAGAAATATGTCTGCCGTATGTCAAGGCCATCGGCGATTTTGGCACGCGTATCACTCGCGTTGCTATATTGACCTGTGCAAAGATCAAGTGTCGTATACGATTTTAAAACAATGTCTTTAAACTTTATTGGATCAATGAGAAAGTATTTTATTAAGGACTAGTGGCCCGTCCCGACTTCGCACGGGTAGACATAAATAGGTACAGATATTTAAGTTATAAGCATGATTATTAAAACGACCATGAATTGACAAATATTATGAAAAAGTGTGTTTCCTAATACTAAAACGAGTGAAGGCTGAGTGAAGCCTAAAAATGTGTTAAAAAACTCAAACTATTCAATGTCGCTTGCGTCCACTGCGTAAGGTAACCTAGTTCATAATGGTGCACCCCCTTACTCGATGCGCTGCGTGGCGGCCGCCGCCGGCATGTATTTTTATTTTAACTTGATGATATCTTTTGAATGGAATATCCGATTTCAATAATTCAAAAAGTAATCATCAGGTATTGAGACAGTATTGAATATTGAATTATTTATTTGGATAAAAATTTATAAATGGTATGGATAACACGGTCTGATTTTGATCGGCATTTCTATCAATTTGTTAAATGTAAAAAAGTAGTTATTGTGACGTAACTACAATAGTTAGACATAGGTCTCGTGAAGTTTTTTGTAGATATTCTATAATATTGTCGGACATTTTTTTGTCCTATCATTAATACTCTTCACAGTGTATGCGATGAAAGACATTTTATGGCTAATATTTTTACACTTTCGGTTGGTTTAAACATTCTTCATTGCTGCATCACTCCTATAGATCTTAACCTGATGATATATGGCCTGTAGCCTTCCTGGATCTATCGGCTATCTAACAATGAACGAATTTTTAAAAATGGACCAGTAGTTCCTGATTTTAGCGGGTTCAAACAACTTTTAAGCATTATAACCGATCACACATTTCGTAACGCTCTCGTTACGCATTAACAATCTTACTCCTCTATGTAAAGCCTATGAAATGAAGTTTAACTTCAAACTCGAGTGTGCTGTAGACAACACGAATGGAGTAAAATAAAAAGAACCGCTTTCTAAACACACTATTATGCTCGAAAAATTTATAAAATGATTGATATCCTTATATTTGGTCTCGGCGTCACGCAAGGTAGGTGTGTCCCGCGATTCCACTTGGCCGCTTACACCTTTAACTATATATTCATATATATGTAGGTACCTTTTAATTCGGCTGGATTTCAGAGTTTCATCAGTCGCTAATTTTGGCTAACACCGACTCCAAATATTGAGGGCGGTTCCTTTATACGTTATAGGTCTGTTATTTAGCCACTCCGCTAATACCAGTCTTTTATACGGTAATCGGACGCATCACTAATACGCAAAAGTTCCCCCCCCCCATATAATACACCTTAAGTAAATATTGTAATGTAGCAACAAACGTAAGCTCATTGCCATTTGATTACAGACTGTTATATATTCTACCACAAATCACACTGTTACTGTAAGTTGAGGAGTTCCATTGATCATCATATTTAACTACGACAATCACTTGACCATACCAACTTTACGGTAGGTGACTCAGATATCTGGATAGCCTATAAAAGATTCTGACGAGTATCGTTAATATGCTCCTAAGAATTGGAGAGTTCCGTTGCCATGTCATGGATCCCATGATCAAAAATCTAACCAAACTATCATCAAACAGCCTTTGAAGTATATCCTTTCTAATAAAAAAGAATCATCGAAGTCCATTCGTCGCGCACATGCTTAATGCAAATTTAAGACTTATATGGTTGTCTCATGGATGCCATCATCAGAACTGGACTTAAAAAATATACACATAGTAACTAAGTAAAGTACGTAGCAGCCCATTAACGTCTAACTGCTGGGCATAGGCCTCCTCACTCCGAGGAGCGAGGGTTTTTAGAGCGTAGACCCACCACGCTGCTCCACTGCGGATTGGCAGGCATAGTACACAAGTGCACTCTCTATTCCTTCACTCTCATATTTCGATATGACGGGAATCCAACGTGACCGGAGAGAGATCAGGCGCAGGACCGACGGTTTAACGTGCTCTCCGAGGCACGGGGGTGGATCACACCGCCATATACACATACCATACACATACATAAAAATATTCCTAAATACTAATTCATATACGTTTACATATTAAATAAATAAAACGGGGGAGCTGCCAAGTGGACCCGCGGGACACACATACCTTGGCTGACGCCGACTCCGTACATAAGAGTACGAAGAAATCTAAAAAATAACACGCAATTATTTTTTACTTTTTAGAGCATATTAATTGGTATGAAATAGTTTGTTTTGAAGGTGTTTTTTTTTAAGTTTCTATTTAATGTTTGTCGTGTACAACGAAGTATATTCTATTGCATTCTATAACCTCCTCCTTTTTTTGAAGTCGGTTAAAAAGGTGTGTCTCTCTCTATCTTCATTGCGTTATATCTACTTGTTAAGTTGCGTTTTCCTCGCTAGATCACAGTTTTTGTAACGCTCTCGTCACGCGTTTTCAAGTTAGGCGTGCGTATATAAATTATTATTATAAAAATTGTTTCGCAGTGGCAAATGTTGTTAAAAGATAGCAATGTAATCATATTTCTGTATCGCATTTGTTTCACCGGCCGCGCCTCCACTCGGCCTTGAACGAGAATCAGCTGTTACACTATAAATACACAACGTACGTTGCACCCAAGTGAACGCCATCTTTATTTAGATGCACGTTATTAGTGTATACATTCATAGCATCACGCCTCATTCCCATATGGGTAGGCAGAGACAACGTCGTTCCACTTGCCACGATCCTTGCATATCTCCTTCGCTTCTTTCAGGAACGTTCGCCTTGGTCTTCCCCTTCCAACTTTCGCATTCACTCTTGACTCATAAATCCTTTTTGTCAGTCTTCTTTCATTCATTCTCTCTACATGCCCAAACCATCTAAGCATACCTTTTTCAATTTTAGTCACTACGTCTTCTTTTATACCACAACGTTCTCTTATCACACTATTTCTCACTCTGTCACTCAGTTTTAATCCACTCATGCTTCTCAACGCTCTCATCTCTACCGCATTTATTTTACTTTTGTGATTCTTCTGCCATACCCAAC
>JACTOM010000353.1:175716-271422 GCA_015832385.1 Elymnias hypermnestra | reverse complement strand
GAATGAAAGGAGACTGACAAAAAGGATTTATGAGTCAAGAGTGAATGCGAAAGTTGGAAGGGGAAGACCAAGGCGAACGTTCCTGGACCAAATCCAGGACATTTTAAATAAGGGCCAGGTCAAGAGTACTCTAAACCGACGAACTTGTATGAAAGGTTTAATGAGAATGAAAGAAGTGAAGGAGATGGAAGGATCGTGGTAAGTGGAAGGATGTTGTCTCATCATTGAATTCTATGAGTGAAAAACGTGGCGTCCTTGACATATTAAAGGTTACAATCATTCTATTGGCAACTGTCCATGAAAGGAGAGTTATAAGAATGTAGTGCAATGTACCCCACGCTTTTTACTCTGAATTCAATGACTCTGTTTATAACTTATTATTGAAGTCGATTAAAAAATAGTTATAGTGGCATATAAACAAATAGCGGTAGCAACAATTCCGATGAATTTCCTATAATTCTTAGAATTTATATATTCTCAATGACGAGTGAGTGGAAAGTTTTAAGGATATTATTTTAAAGCGCAAGTTTACAACATTCTGAATGAGACCTTATTTTGTATAAGAGTTAGGTTTAAAATAGTAAAACAAGGTGTTGAAACTGGATTCACTCGTAGCGCCATACTGTAGTGATGAGTGGTCAATATTATGTAACGAAATGTATCAATTGGGAGGCAATTGAGATAAACGAATGATAACAAAATCGGGGGATACAGTTTGGTGTTGTAGCTACATATCTATCACCTCCATCAGAAATACAATTACACCACTGGATAGCTGAAGGATCAAAGAATTTATTACGCTAAGTAAGGACTGTAACACATCGCGCGCGGCGGAGGGGGAGCCCCGCCATTTTGAAGGTCATTCTCCTGCGTATCGTGATTCCATTCATGGTCATTCAAGTTTCAATCGTCAACTCTCGTCCAACCTCGAATATACTTTGATTTTTTATCTCTTAATGTTAAAATCATCTTTATAACCGTTTACGTTGCGAAATGAATACACATGCAGTTTTTCAAGTAAATAGGGTAAATAGTTTTGGTGATATCGCAGGGAGCGTCTGTTTATAAATACATGCCCTCAATCCCGTGGAAATATGGAGACACGCGTTCTTAGTGAGCGTCTACGTTGCGATATGAACACATATGCAGAATTTCAAGTCAATCGGGTGAGTAGGTTAGAGATCTAGTAGAAAGTGCTCGTACGTTGCTTACACGTTGCGTACCCCCGAGAATCTTGATTTGAAAGATAACAGAAAATATGTTAATCTTATTACGCAGGCACACTCAGATTACATACGGACCCAGAGAAACACAAGACAGCCACACAAAGACAGAGAGACGCACAGAGTCACAGAAAGACGCAGGGAGGCACAGAGTCACAGGAAGACGCAGGGACATACCCAGAGTTACAGAAAGACGCAGGGAGACAGAGAGAAACACAGTCATAGGAAGGCGCAGGGAGACACACAGAGGATCAGAACGACGCAGGGAGACATACAGAGACGCAGAGAGACAGAGATACACATAGTCACAGAAAGACGCAGGTAGACACACAGAGTCATAGGAAGGCGCAAGGAGTCACAGAGTCACAAAAAGACGAAGAGATACACAGAGTCACAGAAAGACGCAAAGAGACACACAGAGTAACAGAAAAGACGCAAGGAGACACACTGAGTCATAGGAAGACGCAGGGAGACACACAGCGTCACAGAAAGGCGCGAGGAGACACACAGAGTCATAGGATGACGCAGAGAGACACAGAGATGCTTAGAGTCACAGAAAGACGCAGGGAAACACACAGAGTCACTCATATGGGATCGTAATATCCACTAAAAACACCGAGACTATGCCCGTTCCATTATCACGGCAACTGGCTTGTTGGCCATTGTGGTCCTGTCCGTGGTAATGGAACAGTCCCAATAGATTCGGACACCGTTATTGTAATTTTTTTTATAATAGTAGAGTAAACACTATGTTTTTGAATAATGATTTTATTTATTATACAAATTCAATATTCATAGTTAAGACAGAACAGTCTGTTGGTGCTACGAACAATTTCGTAGACATTGCGTCATCGTCTCGCCATCGTATATGCAACGTACAATTATAGCAGCGTCTGTCTGGCTACAGATACTGGACATTAGATATTAATAGACAGACAGACACACTTTACTGAACAGATGGACTGGGGTCTAGAGGAAGTGTCCATGTATCTAAATTAACATTATAAGGAGGAAATATTTGTGTTTTTGAATGTTTGTTACGTTTTCAGACAAAAACCAAAAAATAAAAATGCAAAATGTAACCCAAGGTGTGAAAAATTCAGTCACAAAAAGTTTGTCATCGCGTGCGCTGCGAATGCTATTGATGATGGAACAAATAATGTGCTACAGTATTAAAGAACTTATTAATATCTACAAAAAAGTCCGCGACACCATATATCCAACTGCTGTAGTTACGCCACTAACTCAATACCTCAATACCACCACTACGACAATTATTCATGCCTCTGTATTTATAATTATCCTCAGATGACTCAGAATTTGATATTTTTATAATCTGTTGGTTGTTGAATAACTTAAATAATAGCGACATCTCATTATTTTCCTTAACAATGTAACGAAGGTCACTAATGTAAACGATGAACAGGATAGGTACTACTGGACCACCCTGTGGGACTCCCAATTTAATGACTAATTCAGCAGATTGTTTTACAATGATACAGACTCTTTGTGTTTCGTTGGTTAAATAGGGACTTATTAAATAATAACAGGAATATATAAAATTATTCATAGCAAGAAATTGTTCGTAGATAAAATGGCCAGCTTGTTCGGCTACAGACATTTGGTCCTGATCCTCGATATTAGCCCTGTGTTGTCGGTGTTGTCGGATACGTTGTTGTCGGTTGTCCACCCCAGTGCCTCTTTGAGCACGTTAAGCCGTCGGTCCTGAGCCTGATCTCTCTCCGGTCACTTAGGTTAGCGCATGCACTTGCTTCGTGGGTCTATGCTCTGAAATCCCTCTCTCCTATGACTGAGGAGGCCTGTGCCCAGCAGTGGGGTGTTAATGTACTGCTACTTACTGCTTTCATCGCTATTGCATGACATTTTTTACTCTTGGAGCAGTTAACTCTTACTAATATAATAAATGCGAATGTAACTCTGTCACGCTTTCACGATAAAACTACTGAACTGATTTCAATGAAATTTGAAGCACAGATAGTATAAAACTTGAGATAGGACATAGGCTACTTCTTACACATATACGTTAAGATGTAGAGAAAGTAGACGCTCACTAAGAACGTGTTTCGTCATATTCTCACGGGATCAGGATATAAGCAAAACTTATTGAGACATTTACTAATCATCGTTTGATTTGACATTTGCCACACCAGTTCCTTTCGCGACGTAAACTTGCACTAATAACGGGATAACAAGTCAAGTTTTGTCTGACGTTGTATACACGTAACACAAATATTTAAAAACAACTGAGTTTTATTGTTCAAATAAACTTTTACTCGAGATTCTTAGTCTAACATCAAATATACTTCGGATTCATTGATTCTGCGTTATAAATCTATTAATATGTAAACAGTTTCCTCATATAATAATTCCAAATCGTCATCAAAAAGTACGTAGAGCATTCACAGATACGTTTGCCATTTTAAAATGTACTTTAAATCAATGATATTTAGGTTTTATTTACAATGTCAATCAAATTATTGACCTTGACATTTAGCAAGAACTCGTAGTTGATTATGAAGCTGAAAAGTTTTTTTGAACGCGCTTATCTTAAGAGCTACTTGTCCGATTTGAAAAATTCTTTCAGTGTTAGATAGACCATTTATCGAGGAAGGCTACATGCTATAAATCATCACGCTAAGACCAATAAGAGCAGTGCACCAACGAAAAATGTTTCAAAATCGGGGTTTTTACTCCTTTTGAAATGCTGCGTAAATGATTAAAGTTACGCAAAAATCATGTATGACAGAATTGTTCCCCTTTAAAAGATGTACAAAAAAGTCTAAAATAGCATATGTCTATCTTTTAAGCTTGACTCACTATAAGCTTTTTTATGGTTGTCAAATTTGTTCCAGGCCGGTAGAACAATGGCCATTCGGAAGAGCCTTTATAACGAAGTATATATAATTTAAACACTTATACACATGTAATGTAAAAGTTAACTTAATTTAAAAGTAACTAAAACTATTTAAACTATTTCTTTGTTACAGGAGCTATGAGGGTCAAAACGACGTGGAAACCCTTCAGAGGGAAACACGTCAAGTGTCAGAAGACTGTGGGTAGGTTTGCCTTTTTAACCAACTTCAAAAAGGAGGAGGTTATCAATTCGTCTGTTTTTTATGTTTGTTAGCTAATAACTTTCGACTTGGTGAACCGATCTTGATGATTCTTTTTTTATATGAAAGGTGGTGCTTGTCGTAGGGTCCAGCTCTGATGATGGCATCAATAAGAAAACCGTTTAAGTCATAAATTTGGATTAAGCGTGTGCGCGACAAATGAACGAATAACTCACGCCAACCGAATTCGATAATTGGAAAGGATATACTCCCAGGGTTGTTTGATGATAGTTTGGCTAGGTTTTGATCATTGGATCCATGACAAAGTAACGGAACTCTTCAATTCTTAGGAGCAATCATTTATAGGCTATCAAGATGTTTGAGTCACGTACCGTAACGTTAGTATGTTCAAGTGATTGTCGTAGTTAAAAATGATGATCTATGGAACTCCTCAACGGCTTATAGTGCGGGCGCGATTTGTGACAGAATATCTTACTGTCTGCAGTCAAATCGCAATGAGCTCACGTTTGTTGCTGTATGAGCTTAAGTCTACTTCAGATTCACCAACAATCACAAATTAAAAATTTTAACAAAAAAATATTTTACGGTTCTTCTTATTCTTATATTTGGAGTCATAACTTTTTTATCGCGTTACGACATGAGGTCCTGGGTTCGAGTCCCGGGTCGGGCCAATTCAAATTCAATTCTGAGTTTTCTATTAAGATTTTCTCAATATTTGCCCGAAGTTAGGAAGTTGGCGGTGTCATCCATCCCCGTGCCTCGAAGAGTACGTTAAGCCGCCGCTTCTGCGCCTGATCCCTCTGCGGTCGTGTCGGATTCCCGCCACATTGGACTATGAGAGTGAAGGAATAGAGAGTGCACTTGTGTACTATGCCTGCCAATCCGCAGTGGAGCAGCGTGGTCGGGCTATGCTCTATCGGAGTGAGGAGGCTTGTGCCGAACAGTGGGACGTTAATGGGCTGCTACTTACTTATGGGGTTATGTGGGGTTGTACCCACTAAAACCCCTTCGGCTATCAACCTCTGCACATGGTAGATAGCTACGGGTTCTCTGACGAAATTCGCCGGAGAAACTTTCGTGCAAAGTCCATTTGACTTTGAGTAGGATTGAATTACCTTGGTATTTAAATTAAAAAATAAACAAAAATAAACCACCTTCATAAAAAAAAATACTCCAAAAAAATACCTGCGTATGCTGTTTTAGAGTTCTCTAAAGTAAATGTTGCAATGCCGCAACAAACGTAAGCTCATTGCGATTTGATTACAGACAGTTAGACATTCTGCCACAAATCGCACCTTTACTGCAACCCGTTGAGGAGTTCCATTGATCATCATATTTAACTACGACAACGATACCAACGTTACGATATCTGACTCTAATATCCGGATAGCCTTTAAAAGACTTTGCCGGGTATCGTTAATTTGCTCCTAAGAATTGAAGAGTTCCGTTACTTTTTAATGGTCAAAGCTTCACCAAACTACTATCAAACAACCGTTGACGGATACCATTTCTAATTTAAAAAAAAATATCGAAATCGGTTGGCGTGTCTTGAGTTATTCGTCCATTTTTCTCATGGATGCCATCATCAGACCTGGACCAAATAAAAATGGGACGCTAATGGAAGCACTACCTTTCATATAATAAAAGAATCATCAAGATCGGTTCACCCAGTCCAAAGTTATAAGGTCTTCAGACAAATTGATAAACACCTTTTTTGTTTTCCTCTTTTAAACAGACTGCCTTTCGACTATAGCTGCTTGAACGACGAATGCATTGAGTTCAATAGAATCTGCGATGGCAATGTGGACTGTGGAGATGGCAGTGATGAAACACACTTCCTCTGCAGGAAGATCAGGTACTCAGACGTTGGATTTATATTTTTATCAATGGGATATTGGACGAAAATCCAATATCCCTTAGTGCCTGAAGACTAAAGTCTTCGAACAGTGAGTGTTGCCAGTGCTTACCTATGGATCGGAATCGTGGTCGCTGACTCTGGGCCTCATTCGGAAGCTCAGAGTCACTTCAGCGTGCGATGGAGAGGGCTATGCTCGGAGTTTCTCTACGTGATCAAATCAGAAATGAAGAGATGCGTAGCAGAACCAAAGTCCCCGATAGCCCTACGAATCGCGAACCGTGAAGTGGCAATGGGCGGGGCATATAGTCCGACGAACCGGTGGAGGTTGGGGATTGAAGGTACTGGAGTGGCAACCCCGCACCGGACGACGCAATATTTTTTTTATTGCTGACAGATTAGCGCTTGACTGTGATCTCACCTGATGGTAAGTGATGATACAGTCTAAGATGGAAGCGCGCTAATCTGTTAAGAGGCGATATACCTCCTTACGGTTTCTACACAGCATCGTACCGGAACACAAATCTCTTTGTTTGGCGGTACGTTTTTGCTGGTAGGGTGGTAACCAGCCACGGCCGAAGCCTCCCACCAGTCCAGACTCAGACAAATTAGAAAATACAATTTCCTAAATTCGTCCTAACGGGGATCGAACCCGGGACCTCCGCTAGCAAAGTGAATACTCGCACCACTGCGCCAGCGAGGCCGTCAAAGGCAGTTTAGGAAGACCCCCCCCACAAGGTGGACCGATGATATAAGGAGGGTCGCCGGTAGCCGCTGGAGCCAGGCGCCGCAAGATCGGGCCTTGTGGGCATCATTTCGTGAGACCTATGTCCAGCAGTGAACGTCAAACGGTTGAAGCGACCACGACGACGATTAGCAATGCCCCGCTTACCAATCTCATTGCAGTGGAAAGTACTAAGTCGGATTTATTTTTTGAATGGAATGTCCGATTTTAATAATTTAAAAAGTATTTTACAGGTATTGAAACTGACTTTAATAAAATATTCAATAGGTTAATGATTAATACAGAGGTATGAATAATATGGTTTGATTATTGTCAGCATTTTTATTAACTTTAGAAATGTAAAAAAGGAGTAATAGTGGCGTAACTACAGTAGTTGGACATATGGTATTTTGGACTTTTTTGTAGATATTAATACGTTCTATAATATTGTAGACCATTTCTTTGTTCTATCATCAATAGTTTCTGCAGCGCACACGATGATAGATTTATTGTGACCAATTTTTTCACACCTTGGGTTACATTGATGCATTTATCTTATTGATCCCTATTTTTTTTTTGAGAAAGTGATATAGCCAATGTCGCTCAGTGAAAATGCAACTTTATGATGGTACAAACATACATACAATGTTTCTTTATTATATAATTTCATACTCCTCCGTTCGCACAATTTTCGTAGAAAGAGTTACACTGTTTTTGTTTCACGTATCAATATCACCATCAGTTTTGGATTTGCCTCTTCATTATTTTGTGAAATATATCAAGAACATTGTTTTAAGATTATCAATAAGATAATATTTGCATCATCTGCTAATGAGCTACAGGAGATGGTAAATATTGTGAATGAAGCATTGAAAAGGAAAGGAATGAAAGTGAATGTTAACAAAATCAAAATTATGTTTTTTGAAAGAGATGAATCTGTAATGAATGGAAATATTTTGATAGATGGAGAACAAGTGGAAGAGGTGAAATAATATGTCTACTATCTAAATTTACAAAAGATGGAACATGTGAAGGTGATATTGAAAGGAGAGTGAATGCAGAGAATATGGTAAATGGTGCTTTGCACGCCTTAATGAATAGCCAGATGGTGTCTCCAAAGGCCAGACTGGCTGTGCATGCGGGAGAGTTGGTGCCAAAACTTATGTATGATAGTGAAAGTATAAATGATAAAATAACAAATAGTGTCATAAGAGAACGTTGCAGTATAAAAGAAGATGTATTGACTAAAATTGAGAAAGGTATGCTTAGATGGTTTGGGCATGTAAAGAGAATGAATGAAAGGAGACTGACAAAAAGGATTTATGAGTCAAGAGTGAATGCGAAAGTTGGAAGGGGAAGACCAAGGCGAACGTTCCTGGACCAAATCCAGGACATTTTAAATAACGGCCAGGTCAAGAGTACTCTAAACCGACGAACTTGTATGGAAGGTTTAATCAGAATGGAAGAAGCGAAGGTGATATGCAAGGATCGTGGCAAGTGGAAGGACGTGGTCTCTTCATACCGCTATGGAACTGAGGTGTTATGCTATGTATGCATGTTAATAAGATAATAACGTTTAGGATTTATTTCCAGCTGCCTATGGAGGGTCAAGGTCACACAAGGTCAACTTATAAAAAACTACTTTCTCGCCTGTATCTTCTTATTAGAATCAAGTTTCTAAACCGGTAGTAGATTCGTACAGGTTAATGACGATTCAAAAGTACTTTGAGCCTATTCAACAAAACATTTTGATAATAACGTCATTCACAAAGTACCAGCAGATGCGTATGTTTGTGGGTACGTTATTTTCTCGTACACATAATGTACACGCATTCATTCACTTATGCACGCATTCGTATATTTATGCCTGCATTCATGCACTGACATTAGAATTTTCTTAATAATTACGGATATTTTTAAACAATTTTAATATTATATCACGTTAATAATTGTATGTAAGAATTAATTAAAAATTAAAGTTTCTACACTAATGTACACATTTACACTCGCACATGCATTCATGCACAAATTCTTATTAACGCAAGTATGAAACAATGAAGTAAAGTTGATACGCGCCACAACCGCCGCCATTTTAGCCTTGGCTGCTCTGCTCAACACCTTTCATTAGTTTTTTGCAAGAGTTAAACAATAGTTTATACCACGAATTCTTGAAAGATTCATACATATTTAAGACTTTGACGGCCTCGTTGGTGCAATGGTGTGGGTACTTGCTTTGCTGGCTCCGGGTTAGATCCCCGATAGGGTTAATTAAGAAAATTATATTTTCTAATCTGAGTCTGAACTGGGAGGCCTCGAAACCATAAGATATAATAATACTATTTATTTGCAAGAATGTCAGTACATATATAGATCTTTAAAATATTATTTCATTTCACAGTCTACCATACAATATTGGTGTGTAAAATATTAATTAATTTTAATTTTTTACATTAAATTGCATCGTATAATCATTATATAAAAAATTACAATACTAAATAAATTATATTATGTCAAATTAGGTACTTATTTTAAGTCACTAAAATAGGGCTATCGCCTCTTACCGGATTAGCGCGCTTCCACCTTAGACTGTATCATCACCTACCATCGTGTGACATCACAAAAGCGCTAAACTATATAAAAAGACTAAGCTATAAAAAAGGTTATATTTTTTTTAAATATACATATATTTACGCCTGCATTCGTAAATGTATCGCATATTTACATTTACAAGCATTTACGCATGCATTCATGTGTTTACATGTGCATTCTTACATCTAAAGATTTGTGATGCAAGACTTGACTGCAGTCAATAATTTACTGGTTTCTAATACCTTTTATAGGTGTTTAAATAAGCAGTTCCGATGCAGCTACGGCGCTTGTGTGGAGGAAAAGGCCGTCTGTGATGGCGTCAAGGATTGTGCTGACTATTCTGACGAGCTGACACAAAGATGCACCAACCAGACCTTGGTAGAAGGGTATGTATTCAATTAACACAAAGATCAGTAGTGAAACGGGTCTCTTTTTGCAAGGCTGTCTTCTTGCAGAAGGAGGCGATGTCCAGGGAGTGGGAGGCTGCGGCTTATGTACTTCTTTCTCGTCATAGAAGGGAAGGGAGCTATTCTTTCCTCCCCCTTACTTGTAAGATAAATTGCCATTGGAGTTGAGTGCTCGGTGCGATCTTCTGATTCCCCTCTACATGCAGATGATGTCCAAATTTATAACCAGTCCACACTTGAAAATCTTTCTGTAGCTATTTCTAATACCAATAATGATCTTGCCTTGATTTGTAATCTTTCGGGCTAAAAATCAATCCCGTTAAGTCTCAGGCTATCATAGTTGGCAGAAATTTGATTTCAAGGGTGGACTGGCCTAATCTTCCACCAGTTACTCTTAACGATACGATAATACCATTTAGTAATGTAGTTAAAAATCTTGGCATTAATATGGACAACACTCTATCCTGAGCAGCACACCTGAGAGATGTAAGTAGGAAAACATATCATGGGTTCCTTGCGCCGTTTGCGTTCACTACTTCCCATTCCTACCAAAATCATGCTCAGCAAATTCATCTGGCATCAAGGCTGCGTATTTAGAAGTAGCTGACCCTCAGAACTTCATCTGCGTTACAGAAGAGAAAGAGAATAAATCTATCATAAAAAGCGTTATAGTAAGTCAATCTTTAAAGATAGGCATATGCTGTCCTAGATTTTTTTTAATTGAAATACACGTAACGAAAGCTCTCAAAATTTTCGACTTTTGCATCATTTTTCATTGCTACTCTGCTCCTATTCGTCGTGACGTGATTTTTGAAGTGAAACTTCTTTAGAACCGTTGTAATTTGAAACCGGATGCAACGGAAAAAACGACGGGTTAGAGACAGAAATACAAAAAATTGCAAGATGAAGCCGGCAAAGAGTGGGACCGAAGCAGACATATTTTATATTATCGGTTTCTCCTCTTTCCGCCAGCATTTGTAGCATTCCCACTCCCGCCTTCTAAGCATCGTCACCTGTAATTCTGTGTTGTTTATTAGATGAGGAGTAGCCAACTAGGAGTTGACGTCCCCTGGCTTAATATCCACTAACATCAGAGTGGATTTATTGTGTCGTTGTCGTATTTATTCTGTGTATTAAGATCAGGGGTAGCCAACTTGCGGCCCGCGGGTCGCAGTGTGACGACCCCTGTGAATCAGTACAATTACTCCACAAAGTGGATTTATCCGGGGACTTTGTTTAATAGATCAGGGGTAGCCAACTATCGGTCCCTTGAACACAGGTTGCCGATCCCTTGCTTATTGTTTACTGACACGAGTGTGGATTTGTTCTATGTCGATGTGTATTAGATCAGGTGTGGCCAACTATCGGTCCGAGTGCCGCAGGTTGACGACCCCGGGACAATAGTACACTTACTTCACAAAATGGATGTAGTCGGGATCGTTGTTTAATAGACCAGGGGTAGCCAACTTGACCGCAAGTTGCTGACGACCTGGCTTACATGAGATTGGATTTGTTCTGGGTCGTTGTGTATTAAGATCAGGGGTAGCTAACTAGCGGTCCGCAGGCCGCAGAATGCCGACCCCTGGCTTAATGTTTACTGACGTGAGAGTGGATTTGTTCTGTGCCGTTGTGTATTAGATCAGGGGTAGCCAACTACCGGCCCCCGGGCTGCAGGTTGACGACCCCTGGTCTACAGTACACCTTACTTCGCAAAATAGATTTATTCGGGGTTGTTGTTTAAATAGATAAAGAATATATATTTATGTAAAAATTAAATTTATAATTTGTATTAATTTTGGACGTTTTTAATAGTTTAATGAGAATTAAATTAGTTAAATTGCTAACATGTCTTCCTTTTTCCCTCCCTCTAAGTGTCGGAAATCTAAAGTTTTAGATTTGAATTAATATAAACAAGACTTAAAAATTCTACTACTTTGTACGCATGCACTTTTGATTTATTAGCTTATAGTCTTCAATACCTAGGACCAGTAGTTGCTCAGATAATCACGTCCAACCAACCAAACTCTTCAGCTTTACAACATTGAAATACATGTTTGTGTCACAGGGACAAGTTCAGGTGCAAGAATGGTGAGCTGATAGACCTATTCATGAGGTGTGATGGGTTGCTGAACTGCTATGATGGCTCTGATGAGACTATTTTTGCGTGTGCTGGTACCATTTGCCCATCGAATATGTTCCAGTGTGCTTACGGTGCTTGTATTGAAGGAGGGGTAGAGTGCAATGGTGTAAGTTCTTTATTTATTATACCTATATATGAACTGCCTATCTGACAATTCTCTACCTCTCTCTCCACTTCAATTCTATTCACAATCATTCGCATCAGTTTACATCATTCCAATACAGTCCATTTTTACTACAGTCCACTCTCCCTCATTCTATTGCTCTGTATTGGCACATTACTTCACTATCACTTCACTTCACTTCACTTTATTTATCACTTTTATTCTCTCCAATACATTTGAATTGAAATGTGGCCTTTCCACCTAAAAAAAATATTATCATTGTCAAATGTTTTTTTTTTGCAGTTTGAGCCATAACGCGTGTCATAAATAAGTTTGAACATGTCCTTTACAGATATACGAGTGTGCTGACCGTTCTGACGAATCTGACTTGATATGCAATGGAAAGTTATCACAGGACACAACTTCTACTACCACAGCTCTTGCCACCATCAATAAGTAAGAAACAGTTAATTAATATGTGGTAGAATCTTGCAACAGCAGTAGAGCCCGATTTGTAATTAATGACAGTGGTAGAACCCAGCTTATATTTAAAAACTATGATAAAGTCCAATTTGTAGATAATATTAGTGGTAGAGTCCAGTTTGTAATCAATACCAATGTTAAGGCCCACTTTGTAATTTGAGTTTGATTTGTAGAGCCTAATTTTAATAAGAGCACAGTTTGTAAATAACAACAGTGATATGGCCCACTATGTAATCAATAACAGTGGTAGGGCCTACTTTGTAATTTATAAGAGTGGTAGGGCTCAATTTTTAATCAATAATAGTGGTAGGGCACCGTTTGTAATCAATTACAGTGGCAGGGCACAGTTTGTAAATGACAACAGTGATATGGCCCACTATGTAATCAATAAGAGTGGTAGGGCTCAATTTTTAATCAATAATAGTGGTAGGGCACCGTTTGTAATCAATTACAATGGCAGCGCTCGCTTTGTAAATAATAATAGTGGTAGAGACCAACTTGTTTTTAATTACGGTGGCAGGGCACAGTTTGTAAATAACAACAGTGATATGGCCCATTATGTAATCAATAACAGTGGTAGGGCTCAATTTTTAATCAATAATAGTGGTAGGGCACCGTTTGTAATCAATTACAGTGGCAGCGCTCGCTTTGTAAATAATAATTGTGGTAAAGCATAGTTCGTAATCAATAACAGTAGCAGACCACATTTTGTAATTAGATAAATAGATTAATGCTTTTTTGAAAACCCAGCCCGTAAATAATAATAGTGGTATGGCCCAACTAGTTATTAACGGCGGTAAGATGTAATCAAAAACAGTAGCAGAGCACAGTTTGTAATCAATACCAGTGATATGGCTCAGCTTGTAATTAATAACAGCAGTAGGGCCCACTTTGTAAATAATAACAGTGGTCTAGCCCATTTTGTTATTAATAACAGTGGTAGGGCCCACTTTGTAAATAATAGCAGTGACAGAGCACAGTATGTAAATAATTATAGTGGTAGATTCCAGTTCTGTAATTGATAACAGTGGCAGAGCACAGTTTGTAATCAATGATAAAAAATCTTACTCGCGGAAAAATGCTTACGTTTGTTCCTTAGTCATATGCACCAGTGTGCGCACGATACATTTGTTGCATACTGGTGTGACGTCGCAAGCCAGAGCGATACCAGTCGCTATATACTTTGGTAGACTTTTGCCTACGGGTATGAGTTGTAATATCTGGAAATATTTTAGGTCTGACCCGATATGCATTGTACCAAATCATCCAGAAAATGGTCGTATTGTTATGGACAAGTCAAAAGATCTGACCCCGGGTATGACTGACTACGATTTCAAGTTTACTGTGGTCTGCGACCCGGGGTACAAGCTCATAGGGAACAGTAATTACCTCTGCTTCTACGGGTTTTGGTCTGACGACGTAATGCCTATTTGTGTCCGTGAGTATTTTATATTTTGTTTGTTTTATATTCGTTGAAACTAGATGGCGCTGTACGTTTGTAAACTTCCTTAGTAACACAGATAGAAGAACTAGATGGCGTTATACGCTTTGAAACTGATTTCTTTTTAATTTGAGTAGGTAACAGTATACCACTGTAAACTTCCTTAGTAGTCGAGATAGAAGAACTAGATGGCGCTATAAGCTTAGAAACCGATTTCTTGATAATATATGTAGATGGCAGTGTACGTTTGTTAACTTCCTTAGTAGTACAGATAGAAGGACTAGATGGCGGTGTAAGCCTTATTAATTCCATGTGCGTGCGTTTCCTGTAAATTTGTGTATAAACTTTTTATTGATTGGATTACATAAATTGTATGAAGGTGCCTCTAAATTAAAGCGCAAACAGTTTCTGGTTTTCTATAAGTTTGTGCACAAAATGTGTATAAACCGTTTATGGTTTCCTGTAAATTTGTGTATAAACTGTTTCTGGCTATGGGTATATGTAAATTGGTGCGTAAATTGTTTATAAATACATAGTTACCTGTAAATTAGTTCATAAGCTGTTATAATTTATTAATTAATTGGTGCATAAATTGTTTTGATTTACCTGTAAATTTGTGCGTATACTGTTTCCAGGTACCTGTAAATTGGGGAAATCCAGAAGCGTAAAGTACCGCTGCCTAATCACGGATACCCCTGGATCCGACGGAACCCGGGACTGCGAGGATGTGGAGGTGGATAGGACCATCGTCCAGCCAGAGTGCAGGAGGCCCAACTACTACAGTTCCTTCGAACTCCCTTATATGCATTGTATCAATGGGGAATGGAACTATATTCCAAGGTGTTCACCGAGTAAGTCTTTATCTGACAATGAGTGTATTTTTATCGCATGCCAGAGTATTAAAGCGCCTGATAAAGTATTTTTATCGCATGTCAAAGTATTTTTAGCGCGTGTCGAAGTATTTTTATCGCATGTCAAAGTATTTTTAGCGCGCTTCGGAGTATTTTTATCGCATGTCAAAGTATTTTTATCGCATGCCAAAGTATTTTTATCGCATGTCAAAGTATTTTTAGCGCGTGTCGAAGTATTTTTATCGCATGTCAAAGTATTATAGCGCGTGATAAAGTATTTTTATCGCATATCAAAGTATTTTTAGCGCGTGTCGAAGTATTATCGCATGTCAAAGTATTTTCAGCGCGTGTCTTAGTATTTTTATGGCATGGCAAAGTGTTTTTAGTGCGTGTCGTAGTATTTTCATGGCATGGCAAAGTATATTCAGCGCGTGTCCAAGTATTTTTATCGCATGTCAAAGTATTTTTAGCGTGTTTCGAAGCATTTTTATCGAAAGTCAAAGTATTTTTGGCGCGCGTAGTAGTATTTTTATGTCATGTCAAAGAATTTTTAGTGTGCGTCGAAATGTTTTTATCGAATGTCAAAGTATTTTTAACGCGTGTTGAAGTATTTTTATCGAAGTCGAAGTATTTAAGCGCGTGTCAAAGTATTTTTTGAAGTGTTTTAAGGGTGTTTAGAAGTTTTGAGTCTTGCTAAAGGAACGGAACGTTATCACACGGCAATGCAATATTATCGTACTAGCATGCAACTTTATCGTACCAGAACGCAACCTTAACATAACCGAACGCGACTTTATGATATCGGAACGCTACTTTATTGCACATCATTGCAACATTGTTGTACCGGAATGCAACTTTATCGTACCTGAAAGCAACTTTATCGTTCCGGAATGCAACTTTAAACTTATCCTAATAAAAGAATTCCATTTCAGATTGCGGTAAAATCGTTCAAAATGGTACACCATTAATAAGAGGTGGTAAGGCGATTAGGCGTGGAGGCGTACCGTGGCACATCACTATCTATCAGAAAATTGGTGATAACTACGTACAGATCTGCGGCGCTGCACTATTCAGTGAAAATGGATTCCTTTCAGGTATTATTACATATACAATAGCTGTCCTTGCATATCACCCGCGTAGTTCATGATTCCATGGGACATGGGAAAATCGGTTAGCAATAACCACTCTTGAGTCTCTAAGTTATTCACCAAATCAAATTGGAAATATTAACATGATAATTAACGTTAATACAAAAATAGAATCAAAATCGTTCCAGCCGTTTTGGGGATACACAAAACAATTGCATAAGTATAGTGTAACCTTAATATGACCCTGATATAACAATGCCTTAAACAATGTATTTGAACTGAAAGTGGATGGATGAACAGTATTTTTAACCGACTTCAAAAAAAGGAGGAGGTTATCAATTCGTCTGTATTTTTTTTATGTTTGTTACCTCATATCTCTCGACTGGGTGGACCGATCTTGATGATTTTTTTTTAAATCCAGTTCTGATGATGCCATTCATGATAAAACCGGATAAGTGTTAAATTTTTGCATTAAACATGTACTCGACATATGGACGAATGATTTCGATGATTCTTTTTTTATTAGAAAGGATATACTTCAAGGGTTGTTTTGTGTTAGTTTGGTAAGGTTCTGATGATGGAATCCATGACAAAGTGTCGGAACTCTTCAATTATTAGGAGCAAATGAACGATACTGGGCAGATTCTTTTATAAGCTAGCCAGATATTTGAGTTGCCTACCGTAACTTCGGTATGGTCAAGTGCTAGTCGTAGTTAAATATGAAGATCAATGGAACTCCTCAACGGCTTATAGTAAGAGTGCGATTTTTGGCAAAATCTACAACTGTCTGTAATCAAATGCCAATGACCTTACGTTTGTTGCTGCATTGCAATATTTGGAAGGTGAATTATATTTGAAGCCGTGGTAGCAGAGTCTGGGGGGGGGGGGAACTTTTGCGTGTTAATGTTGTGCTCGATCAGCATATAAAAGACTATATTATATTGACGGTTGGACATTTGAAGAAGACTTTTTTCAAGTTATCGCTTGGCTGTAATCTCACCTGATGGTAAGTTGTGACACAGTCTAAGACGGTAGCGCGCTATCTGGTAAGAGGATTTTCTAAATCACTGACAAGTTAGCGCTTGACTATGACTTATCGATGGCATGTGATGATACAGTTTGAGATGGTAGTTACGTCTACGCTGGTTTTTAAAAATTACTGACAGGTTAGCCACTTGGATATAATCTCACCCGGTGGTAAGTGATGATACAGTCTAAGATGGTGGAGCGTTAACATGCTAAGTGGATTTTTTTTAATTATTGACAGATTAGCGCTTGATTGTGATAACACCTGATGGCCAATGATGATACAGTCTAAGATGGTAGGGCGCTTACATACTAAGAGGATTAAAATTACTGACAGGTTGGCGCTCATTGTGATAACACCTGATGGCAAATGATGAAACAGTCTAAGATGGTAGCTGGTTTTTACACAGCGTCAAGGGTGGTAATTATTCGACTTGTGGTGGGAAAATGTGAGTTTTTTGTTATATCGTCGTAACCGTGTGTCACATCACTAGCATTATTGAATAGTGTTGTGACACCGCACTTTGTATTGCGCAGCCGGACACTGCTTCTGGCACGAGCACCTGAAACAGCTACCTGCTTCTATGTACCTCGCAGCTGCTGGGAAGCTGTTTAGAAGCCTGAACAACCCATCAGATGATATTTACTCTCAGAAGTCACAAGTGAGTATGGTTTGAACACTTTCAGAAGTCTAATGACAGTCCAGCGTGAGTTACATGCAACAGTCCAGCATGAGTTAGTCGCAACGTTAAAGTGAGTTACTCATACAATTCCAGATTGTTATGCACTGACTTACACTCGACACTCTAACGTGAGTTGCGACAGTCCAGCGTGTTACTCGCGTCACTAACGTAAGTTACTCATACAGTTCCAAAGTGGTATGCACCATCGACAGTTCAAGATGAGTTGCTTATGGCAGTGCAACGTGAGATATAAACACAGTTCCAGAATCACGTTCGATTTCGGTAGCACAATGTGAATAACTCGTAATAGTGGAACGTGAGTTTCTAATACAGTTCCAGATTGTTGTGCAGTGATGTACTCGCGACACTCTAACGTGAGTTATTAATACAGTTTAAGATTGTTATGCAGTGATTTACACGCGACACCCTAAAATGGGTTGCGACAATCCAACGTGAGTTACTCGTGACACTAACTTGAGTTACTGAAACGGTTTTAGATTGTTATGCAGTGATTTACAAGCGACACTCTAACGTGAGTTGCGACAATCCAGCGTGAGTTACTCTTGACACTAACTTGAGTTATTGAAACAGTTTTAGATTGTTATGCAGTGATTTACACGTGACACTCTAACGTGAATTGCGCCAATCCAGCGTGAGTTACTCGCGACACTAACCTGAGTTACTAATACAGTTTTAGATTGTTATGCAGTGATTTACACGTGACACTCTAACTTGAACTGCGTCAGTCCAGCGTGAGTTACTCGTGACACTGACTTGAGTTGCTGAAACAGTTTTAGATTGTTATGCAGTGATTTACAAGCGACACTCTAACGTGAGTTGCGACAATCCAGTGTGAGTTACTCTTGACACTAATTTGAGTTACTGAAACAGTTTTAGATTGTTATGCAGTGATTTACACGCGACACTCTAATATGGGTTGCGAAAATCCTGCGTGAGTTACACGCGTCACTAACGGGAGTTACTCATACAGTTCCAAACTAGCATTCATTTTCTGCAATACACCGTGAGTTACTCTTGACACTGCAACGGGAGTTATTAACACAGTTCCAGAATGATGTTCGATTTCGACAGTGACTAATTCGTAGCAGTGGAACGTGAGTTACGACAATCAAGCGTGAGTTATCTGCGACACTACCAAGAGTTCAGAATGATATATACACCCGACAGCCTAACGTGTGTTAAGGCGTGCAGTTACAGAAAATCATACCTCCTGGACAGTACAACGTGAGTTACTTATACAGTACCAGAATGGTATTTACTGTACTGTAGTAGTGTAGTGCTTCGAAATTATATTTTGTACTACTTTAAATTTTATATTTTGATATCTGCTTCAGTGAACTAGAAAGACAAACTTATTAATTTAATCCAAGATATTGTTAATTGAAAGCAAACCTTAACACATTTATATAAAGTACATTTTCAAAATAACAAAAACATCTGTTATTTTGTAGCATAGCAGCTATTCCTTGTTATTTAAAAGTAGCTGTAACTGTCCTTATTAATAACTTAAACCTTATAAAAATAAAATAACTGTCTTTGTTATTTTAAAATACAGCATAGAAGTAACTGTTATTTTGTAACATAACAGCTATTCCTTGTTATTTAAAAATGTACTTTACTTCAATGCATGAAAGTTCGGTTTTCTTTACGATAAAATGTATAAGTTATTAACTTTGACTTTTTTATAGAGTATAGGGAGTGAGCGTGAAATGAAACGCGTATTAGAGAGAGATAGCGAGATTCAATCCTCTTACAAATATTTGTAAGCAATATGAAACCATAGCAAATTTACAATAGCATATTAAAATAATAACGACATCTAAAAATGACCTTAAATCAAGTGTGATAAGATTCTTTGTATCTTGAAATATTAAAAATTACTAAAATTGAAACTAAAACAAGACATTACAATACGTCGCAGCTCATTTAAAGTGGGATTGTACAGGCTCAATCTTATAAACTTATTTTCAATTCATATCCAATACTGTACTGTAGACATTATTGTTATTTCTTTAAAATTGTTTTTTATTCTCAAATAACTTTTCCAGGTGGCACACGTTTATCTGCCGCATAATTTCTTCGGTGCAGTTAACAACTACAAGAATGATGTAGCAGTCGGCATTGTCGAGACACCTTTCGTTTTACGGTTGTACATTCGACCGCTCTGCATTAACTTCGGCGAGGACTTCATGGAGATGATAATGAAAGGAAGCAAAGCAATGGTATTTTCTTTTATTCCGCATAAGTTTGTTATTTAGAAAATTTATTAGATTTATATGTATGGAAAGGAAAATTGGGCACAAGTTACTCCCTGAGGAACACCCAATATTTTTTCTTATTGCGTAATAGTTATCACCTGGAGGTAAGCGATGATACAGTTTCAGATGGTAATGGTTAATTTTATTAGTGAATTAGGAAACTAAATATGAAAAATCATTCACGGTGGGAAATCCTCAGCCTACTTACTTTATGTAGTGGGATATTAGAAATTAAAAGACAATTATGTAGAAATCGTTTCAATAGTTTTTGAGTTTATCGCAAACAAACAGGCAGACGTAGCGTAGTAAGTAAAATTAGGCCACCTAGGATTACACATAGATAATAATAAAAAGAAGAATAGAATATAAAAATTACTAATATGATAATAATACATGGAGGACGTAAGAATTAAAAATTCGCAACTAAAATTTGTGTCCGTAACTGCGCGTGTGTGTGTCTGGAGGGGGGGGGGGGGGCGACATGTGTATGCTTGTGCTTATTTCTTTTCTTTTAATTCCAACTTTGAGTTGAAATGATGAGCTACAATTTCTTTTTTAGCTGGTTTGCCGAGCGCTGAATTGATTGGAGATAGATAAACGGAAAGATTTGATAATATGGGAAAAAAGTTTGATTTTTAAAACCTTTTTTCAGGTATCCGGCTTTGGATTGACAACGGCCCACACGGGATCCGAATCTGACTCCTTAAAGGCTGTACAATTGCCAGTAATATCCAACAGAGAGTGCCTGGAAAGGACATATCGTGATTCTCCTGATTTGTTGTCCTACATCGACGATAAAATCTGCGGTGGATATGCAAATGGTAAGATATGCACTAGTTATTCCCAGTCGTGTCACCCGCGTAGCTCTCGATCCTATGTGTGTTAACACTGAAAAAAATCATAAAAAACTGTCCAGACATTCAGAAGATCATAAAGTAGCAAATGAACATATGTTCTACTTACACCATTTAAAGGAAAGTTGGCTAGTACTAGGTCAGGTTGTTAATATGTCTGAGAACAACTTTTAACTATTTTTCCTCTTTATTCATAGAAATAGCCTAATAGGTGTCGATCGGGGCACGACTTTGGGACCATTTTTCCTCTTTATTCATAGAAATAGCCTAATAGATATCGATCGGGGAACGACTTTGGGACCACTTTTCCTCTTTATTCATAGAAATAGCTTAATAGGTGTCGATCGAGCAACGACTTTGGGACCACTTTTCCTCGTGATATATAGAAGTGACCCTATAGGTGATCTTCTGGGTACAATTGTTGATCATTTTTCCCTCTAAATACTTAAATATCAAGAGTACTAGGGGTTTGTCCGGGGACAACTTTGGACCATTTTTCCTCGTGACATATAAAAATTACCTTACAGGTGATTTTCTGCAATTACTTTGGACCATTTTTGTTATTGTTACAGGAAAATGACCTAAAAATTGATCTTTTGCGTACAATTATGGGCCATTTTTCCTATCAATACACAAATAACATGAGTACGAGGAGTTTCTCAAGGGGACAACTTTGGACCATTTTTCTTGTTGTTACAGATAAACGACCTATAAAGTGATCTTATGGGTATTATCATGGATTATGTTCCCTCTAAATACATAAATAACATGAGTACTAGAGATTTCTCAAGGGGACAACTTTGGACCGTTTCTCCTTTTCATTCATAGAAATAACAATACTTCTTTTTTTTTCAAATGAATAGAAAAACAATGAAGTTTGAAGACATTTAATTAATTATACGTATGTATTTACAGGTACAGGGCCTTGTAAAGGTGACAGCGGTGCAGTGTTGGCTACCCCAGTAGAAACAGAAGGGGAGATAAGGTATTTCGCTACAGCCATAGTCTCTACTATCGCTCCATCTCATGACAGTAACCCATGCAATCCCAACGCCTATGTGACTTTTGAGCCGATCTCGAAGCACAAGAAACTGATCAAGAGACACTGGAACTTATAAAAGGGCGATCTATTTTTAGCGTGGTTGTATCATCATCACAACGTGTCATCATATATTACACGTTGTGATGATTTTTCGAATTTTTATAGATCTACGTATACCGTCCATATTTGGACGTACCTTCAGCGATTTCATCCGATCTCCCTAAGTATAAAGCGTTGATAAAGGACACCTTATTTTTACGTGACATCAATGACATTGGTGTGCTTCGGTTGTTGTTTTTATATTTGATGTAATTTACAAAATAATTGTGTACGTAGGAAAACTTCTTTGTTACTTTATTATTATAAACTTTTGGATATATTTACATGATAGAAATTGAACTTGACTGTGCTTGCGTCGCGAAATATTTCTATGATCTATATTCCTAATCCGTTACGTATCGGTTTTTGACTAATTCCGAACGGATACAAGTTCCAATCCAAATTTAGTCACGACCTCGTTATCCAGTAGTTTCTAACTAGTTTCAAACCTATTTGATAACGAGCTTCTCTATCCGATACTTGATCGATTAGAAACTAATTGATAACTGTTTAGTAACTTCCTTCTTTTATTTCGCGACGTGATTGCTCTCTTTTTTTACTTAATTTTTTTTATTCATAGTTTATTTAATAAATTGTTTTTTTATTTAACAATACGTGAATGAGTTTCAGAGCTTTTATATTTAATATAAATAAACGCACATTTCATATATAACTTGTTACAGATTGTAATATTTAATATCTTTATATTTTATATATAAAAATGTACAGAACTGTTGTTGTAATGTTTATTAGTTGTAATATCGTTGTGTGTAGTGTTGTGTAGCTTTACGAGTTGTTACATGTTATGTTAAACACGTAAATACGTTTTGTATGTGTGTAAAATGCAACGAATTTTATATTAGTAGTATATAATTTATCTAAAGAACAAACAAAGATGAATCAAATATAAATTAATAAATTGTACAGCAAAATATATTTAAATAAAATAAGGAAAAGAAAAAAAAACATCCTGATGTACCTCCTAAAGTTTCACGAATAACTTCGTGGTAAAAATCTTATTTTATAGATAAAGATCTGCTTTACGAAACAAACGTACAATCAAATATATACTCTATATATTATTGTATAAATACAAAGCTATTGTTTAACCTTGAACGGTTATGACAAGGTCAAATACAACTATTTATTTATTTGACTTTATTGCAACACAAAGAAACACATTTACAAAAATTAAAAAAAACGGACAATATTTGGCAATTAGCGTGCAAAGGCGGTCTTATTCAGGAATAATTTAAAAAGAAGAGTTCGATGGTGCAAATTAAGATATTACTAAAGTACAAAAAGAAAAAGAAAATGGGGGTGTAAAAACAAATATAGTTTAGATACAATAAACATAAATATATGTCGGAGAATAAGAGAGGAGAGCATTAAGCATAGAGGCGTAGAGTTCTCCGCCGCCATCGTCATTAGTGGCATCCATAATTCAATCTCCATAGTGTGGGCGTTGGTGGGAAATGTTAGTGCAATCAAACACTTTATTAATTAACTCAGATTATAATGTTCCCGATATCAATTTTGTGTAAATTGATAATAATAGCTAGGAACGCGACAGTTTCGCCGCGAAAAGTCGACCGCAACAGCGGGCTGTCACCCAAGAACTACCGAGAGTCTTGCGCCGGATTGTCACTTATTGACTCTGCCCCACGCCGATAGACAGATGGCGCCAGCGTTCCTCAGACTACTGCACTCCGACATATATATAAATATCTATATAATAATACATACATATAATATAATACTAATGTCTATCTCTTTCTATCGCAGGCATTTACAATATTTCCCATCTCTTTTCTACACACAATGCTCGTCTAATAAAAGTTTGTAACTTTACTTGATTTTAAAATAACAATATGATTTGAATCGACAACAGTTCGAATACGTCTATCTCTTTCTATGGCAGGCAATTATCACATATCTTTCTCTCTTTTACCCATTTCCCTATATATAATAGTATATATGCAAAGCGTATAATTGACCTTGAACTATTTCGACAAGGTCAAATACACATCTATAACTTTCATATACGTTTTCATGGTATTTTTCGTCTCCATTTTATATATATGTCGGAGAATAAGAGAAAACGGAGCAGCATAAAGCACAGGGCCGTAGGGTTCTCCGTCGACATCGTCATTAATAGGATCCATTATTTAATTTCTTACTCTGTGGGCGTTCGTAGGTAATGTTGGTGCAATCAAACACTTTGTTAATTAACTCGGATTATAATGTTCAATAACTTAATGTTCCCGATATGAATTTACACAAACTCATTAACAATAATAGCTAGGAACGCGACAGTTTCAATAGTCGACTGATCCGGTCGACCGCCACTCGAGATCTGCCGAGAGACGGGGCGGACTGCCACTTGTTAACTCTGCTCCCACGCTGATACACAGATGGCGCCAGCGTTCTACAGACTCTTGCACTCCGACATATATAATAGTATTAATTATAAAGCGTATAGTCGACCTTGAACGGTATTGTCAAGGTCAAATGTGTCTAACTCTTTCTATCACGAAGATATACAATATTTCCCTCTCTTTTCAACATATTTTGACCTTCTCATATGTTTTTTGACGTATTTTACTTGATTAAAATTAACATCGATTATAAAATAAAAGGAACTTAACTGTTCCATAGTTCCTCTATTGAACATATCAATTTCGGGAAACACGGTATAAATTTAAGGCTCAATTTTTTTTAATTTGTTCAAATGACATTAACTTAATTATTGCAAAATCCGACCTTAACGAGTAAATCTTACGTAACTACCGCCAAAATACTAACTCTAGGTCTTTGCAAAGAGTCTTAGGGAGTTAAAGTACAAGTACGTTGGATTTCCCTCTCTCTCTCGCTCTGCTACTAATTCATCTCATTTTATTAACATATGGTCGCTGACTATGGGCCTCATTCGAAAGCTCAGAGTCACTCAGCGTGCGATGGAGAGGGCTATGCTCGGAGTTTCTCTACGCGATCAAATCAGAAATGAGGAGATCCGTAGCAGAACCAAAGTCACCGACATAGCCCTACGAATCGCGAACCTGAAGTGGCAATGGGCGGGGCACATAGTCCGACGGACCGATGGACGTTGGGGCCCGAAGGTGCTGGAGTGGCGACCACGCACCGGGCGGCGCAGTGTAGGGAGACCCCCCACAAGGTGGACCGACGACATAAAGAGGGTCGCCGGTAGCCGCTGGAGCCAGGCGGCACAAGACCGGGCCTTGTGGATGTCATTACGTGAGACCTATGTCCAGCAGTGGATGTCCATCGTTTGAAGCGATGATCAATTTCTTAAAGCTATTATGTCTTAAACTTTAATTAAAACATTTTATAGACGTTAACGTAAATTTTACGTGAGTATGTTATGGGCTAATAAGCTTTTTTGAGTAACGATCGCAAAATGACACATTTATACGTTTTACGTCAATACGTTGATGTATCGTGTTAATAAGTTTTTTTGAGAACCGACCTCAAAATGCTCATATATTTGCTACCATTTGGTGGTCGGTTCTCAAAAAAAAACAACAAATTGAATATATAAAAGAAGTAATTTTTTTATTATTATAAATCATTTTATATTATACACGTAACAAATGCTGCAGTCCATCCGTTTTGACGTCCATTTTTAAAATGTAGATGTAAATTTTATTTCAAATTTATTTATTTGTAGGAAGTGAATCCTGTACCCGTATTTGTAGTAAAGAGGTTAGATGTTTTGTCAGCCTGGTTCCGCTGGGAAATGGTTTTAGGCATAAACCCTGACCCATGGATCCCGGTAGGGGAAGGCCAATGTCCACTGAAATCCAACGGAACCCTCTTTATTCATGAGTGAGGCAAAAATACGCCATTTATCTATAAAGGGCTGTTGATTCTTCTAAAACATAAAAAAAACTTGCATCTTACATAGGGTACCATATCTTCAATTCCGATGCCATAAAACTTTATCAGCTACCTATAATCCTGGGTTCTTCTCTCAACTGCGTGGAGTTGAGGGCTACGAGCCTCGAGGTAATACCCGGGCATCTCTCCTTAAGCAATTCCCGGTATTCTTTTACACCACTGGCGTCGACAGAAGGTCTATCCTGGTCAAATCAGACGGATGTCAGCCTTAAACCGCCATTATCACCTGCATCTGGTGGTAGTGATAGAAGGAGCTCACGAGGCAGGGGACACTCTAAATATGCCATTCTTGGGTAACAATGCCGTGTCCGTGTGGTGGAACATACTTCCCGCCAATTTCCGGACAAGCACCTCCATTATACTGGGCGTCCTGGTATATCAATAACCTCGGAGCTCCTACTATTACACCTAAGCACTTATTCTGCTGGGTCAGCCTCCTCCTCTGGTATCCTGACCTGAAAAAATAACAATGACTTGCAAAGTAGTATAATTAACTGACAATAGATGGCGCTGAATTCTTCATGTAATGTAGCAATTTGATGCCATTGCCCAGTATTTTTTATTAAATAACATAGTTAGTGAAGGTTAAGCTTGGCTGTGATTACCAGATAAAGGTATTATCTTACAATTAGTTTGTATCATCATTTATCATCAGATGAGTTAAGTCAAGCACGATATTATACACAATTAAAAAGTCTTCCATATTTTTTACACGTTTTACGTAAATGTACTTGTACACTGTTTTGTGTACAATAAAAAAGTCTTCCATAACCATTTGTGTATATTACAAGGCGTGCCTATTACAACTTGTGTGCAAGTTGTAATAGGCACATCACTTTATGTAAATTTATTTACACTTTTTACGTATCTAGATAGTCTTTTTTACAATATATGTTCGCACATCACAAGCGTTATATGTCACAACTTGCACATACACACACGACACATACTTAACGTAAATTAATTTATCCATTTTACGTAACTGCACTTATAAATCATAAGGCGTGCAAAGCATAAAGGTTTAAAAATACAGCTCAAAGTAAAAATTTTACACCTTTTACGTATCTGCATTTATTTACAAAAAAAGTCTTACGTAATCATTTTTTACATCACAAGTTCTGCACAATAAAGCTAGCACATATACACACACACGTATTATGTAACGTAAAAAAATACACATTTTACGTAAGGCCTGCCTATTTACTGTCGTATTTACAGTAATAGGTCTTAGGTAGTAGTTTTTTTACACGTCATATTACGGCTTACACAAATATTACGTAACGTAAATTAGTTTATTAATTTTACGTAATTGCACCTGTATTTTGCTTTTCGCACGAAATAGGATACTTAATCCGATCACGTAATAACACTAATATTAAAACACGCACAATTAATAATACTTTATCACGCTAGATTACTTAATTATTATTTTTACGTTTTACTTAGTTTTATTTGTAATATTTACATCCTCTTTATTTTACGTGATACGTAATAATTCTTATTGCATAAATCATAATCATTATTCATTCATCTGGTCATTAATTCGGATTTTTTTTAAAAAAGCATAATTTATTGAAATTACACGAAAAATTATTTACAATTTTACAAATTTTCTTTTACAACATTTACGCATAATTTAATGAAGTTACGATTATCATAATTTTATTTTTAGTCTTTTTTTTTACAAGCATATATAAAACTAATATTATTTCAGTTAGAATTAACTGTAAAATTAAAAAATTGTATAATTGCATTATTTTTATAATCTGTACTCATTTACAGATAATTAAATCTCCATTTCTTTCATTAAACATATTTATTAATCTGTGTCTTAAATACAGATAATAAATGTGTTTTTCATCTGCCATTGATTACAGAAAATAAACTATATTTATTATCTGTTCTCAATGACAGATAATAAAGATATATCTTTTGAAGTAATTTTGATATCAATTGTTTTTTTATTACACGAAATACACAGTTAATTCATTTTAATACATTTTTTTCTAAAATAACTTCATATTTTTTTTTAAATCTTGATAAAAAGTCTTTTTTAATTGAAAAATCTCTATTTTATTGATATATATCGAATATTTTTTTGATAAATTGACTACTTTTACAGTTACCATCTGAGATTCTTCTAGAAGATATTTTAATATAGAAACTTGATGTTATTTTTTTCAAAGGGCGAAATCTAAGGTTTTATTACCAAATAAATAACGTCGATAGTTTTATAAATAAATCCAGTTTATTTACAATAAAATAGAAATTTTTTTTTATAAAAATTAGATTATTTAAAGATATTTTTGAATATAGATATTTTAATATACAAACTTTTTTATATAACCTTCACACAAAATTAAATTAAATCAATCGATTATTAAAAAAATATATTTTTACTCAGTTACCATCTAAGATTTTTTTGACGACTTTCTTACCGATTTCAAATAGGTTATAAATTAAGTTAACTAAACTAAAAACTATTCGACGGGGAGAAACTCTCTATTATTAGTTTTTGTAAAGTTAACATGACTGTTTGTATGTGCTTTAGCATTTTTTGATATTACGATTAAATCTCAAAGACATAAAAAGGTAACAGAAATGTTGTAAGTAGGTGAAAATATATTAATTTTTATAACACAGGACCAAAAAAAAACTATGTACATTAAAAATGCATTGATAATTTTTGATAAACTTTTGTATAAAAACGATTTTTTGAAATAAATGTAGTAAATTAAAAAAAAACATTGGAAAAAATATAATTTTTTTATGAAATAATAGTATAATCTGTATATAATTTAATGACACCGATTTCAGAACGAATACTTTCTTTAGTTTTTTTTTATCTGTGGAATGAAATTAATATGTATACTTTGTGGTTGTATAGATTGTGTTTAAAGAAGGTGTAGGTCTGTTTTTAATATAATTCGTAATTTAATTATAATTATAATTTGTATATTTTGCGTCATTTTAATATATACAATTTTTTTTAGGTTGTCAAATTTACGCGGGAAATTTTTTCACTTCACATTTAATGACAGATTATATTTGGCGTAGTTTTTATACCAATCACATTATTACTGTTGGAAATATAAAATATTGACACATTTTTTCAATGTTTAAAACATAATTTTAAAAATTACCCTGTAGTTATTACCATTATTACTGTTAAAGCAATCATGTATGTCTTTTTAAATATTTTATTTTAGATACACTCTTATTTAAAAAAAAAGTTAGTCTATGGTAAAGTTTTAATAAAATGAAACAGATATAAGTTAAAGCCAGTTAAAAACGTATTTATTTAATTAAAATATTTAACAAAAATTGCTAATTAAATAAAAGAAATTATCTGAAAAAGGAATCTACTTATATTTTATAGTATATTAGATAATCTTAACTTGATTATCTCATGACGTGATAAAGAACTTAATAGTAATATAAATTGATAAAATAAAATATCTAAGAAATGGAAAACCTATCTGTAATAAGTTACATGTATTCTAAATATTTAATTTAACCAAATGAATTCGACATTATAAAGAACTTCAAATGATGAAAGTTGGCATACTAAACATTTCGCTTTCTCAATTTGACATTATAAAGAACCCAAAGATAATTCAAGTTGAAATAATAAATTATCTAAATTTTGACAACTGAAAATTTTAACAAAATATACATAGAGTCAGATTCATATCACTCATAGTGGAAATTTAAAATAAGAGATATTTTAAATCAGTTACCATTTCGAGATTGCATGATTTTTACTATGAAAAGAACATTGCAGATAAAAAAAAATGATTTTGTTGTGGAAGGGACTACCTCAATGTAATATAATAAAGAACCTAACAAAAATTTATGACATTAAACAAACCTAATAATAATTCAAGTTGACACAATAAAATATCTAAAAACATTGTTTTATGAAGGTTCTATTTAATTAATATTATAAAGTATCTAGCAACAGTTCATGACATGATAAAGAACCCAATAATTTTTCATGTTGACATAGGAAAATATATAAATTTTGACCAGTGAAAATTATAATCAAAGAAACATTTTAAATCAGTTACCATTTTGAGACTTCATGGTTTTTTACTATTAAAATTTCATTACAGATAAAAAAAAGCATTTTATTATCCTAATAATAATTCAAGTTGACATAATAAAATATCTAAAAAACCAAACCTATATTATACCTACTAGTACGTTAGATATTTTAAAGTTCATTAAATCTCAATTTAATATAAGGGTGTACCTAGCAACAGTTCATGACATGATAAAGAACCCAATAATTATTCAAGTTGACATAATAAAATATATAAATTTTGACCACTGAAAATTATAATCAAATATATATAGAGTAGGAACACATAGTGGCAATTAAAAAAAAGAAACATTTTAAATCAGTTACCATTTTGAGACTTCATGGTTTTTTACTATTAAAATTTCATTGCAGATAAATAAAAAGCATTTTATTATCCTAATAATAATTCAAGTTGACATAATAAAATATCTAAAAAACCAAACCTATATTATACCTACTAGTACGTTAGATATTTTAAAGTTCATTAAATCTCAATTTAATATAAGAGTGTACTTAGCAACAGTTCATGACATGATAAAGAACCCAATAATTATTCAACTTGACATATTTATTTATTTATACACTTTATTGCACGTCTACAATAATAATATACAATGAAACAAACTTAAATATAACAGAAATAAAAGTGCAATAGGCGGTCTTATCGCTAAATAGCGATTTCTTTCAGACAACCTTGCGTTGACATAATAAAATATATAAATATTGACCACTGAAAATTTTAACAAAATATACATAGAGTAGGAATAAGTGGCAATTAAAAAATTTTTTTTTTAAATTCAGTTACCATCTCGAGATTTCATAATTTTTACTATATTTCATTGCAGATTAAAAAATTTTTTTTTTCATAATAAAGAACCCAAAAACAATTTATGACCAAAAAATCAATAATAATTCAACTTGATATATATACAACGGCATATTAGGCGGAAAGAAATTAAAGGTGATATCAGTATCATAATCTTATGTGACAGTGATATCAAACCTTTTTTATATTCCGCTAAATATGCGGGTGTGTATACTTGCCTCTACTTTGATATCTCAATTTAATATAAACAACCTAATAACAATACATGACATGATAAAGAACTCAATAATAATTAAAGTTGACATGATAAAATATCCAATAATTATAAATTAAACCCAATTTGACATAATAAAATACCTAAACTATACTCCTATGACGTGTAACAGTATATCGATTTAATGAATAAAAATATGAATTTACATTACTAATTCTATGGAAAACAGATGGTTAAGTGTTTTTTAAATGAAATATAATTACTTCGCTATCAGTTTTGATATGACATTCCATCAAAATATCAACATTTCCATCATAATGTGTTTTTCTCCAATTAGGTCTTTTAAGTGTCTCGTTTACTTATAGCGTAGTAATTTATTTGTCGTATGATATGTATGTGAAATATGACTGTGCTGTGATATTTAATTGAATATGTTAGAGATAATGCTCGTTTTTGCATTTATTGTAACATTAATGTAACATCCAGATAAATGGAGAAGAACATGAAATCTGTTAAGTTTTTTTACAATGTATGGAACGGATTCAAACTGAAATTTTGTGTGATTGTTTCTGTACCAAATATGTATCTTGCCAAATATAAACAGCTGTATACAAACATTCAATATATAATAAGCCTTTGAGCCTAATATGTACAATTATACATCGTAATAACATTTTGTGGGTAGTTTACAAATAAAATCACGGATAGTAATAAACTATCGGTTATTTTAGATACTGTGTAGATGTTTACTTCAATTTTTGTAGACCGAAATCTGCTACAGAAAGTGTTGTCTCAAAAGACTGGATTCCAGGGCAAAACATTTAATTTAATAAAAAAAAGAATACTTTCGATTGGTGCGTCAGAATCATCCTCCATTCCATTGTTATTTTGTTAAGTGTTGTCATTTCATCGTGTATTTAATGCGCTAGAAGATTACAAAGGCATCCTTCATTTCCAGTGTGTGAACTAGTCTTAAGTATTGAAATGGTAGATCTTGCAATTACACCTTGGAGCTTATTGTTATAGCGAATTTTATTTAAAATAAATTATGTTAGTGTAATTAAATAACTACCCTTGCAAGTTAGGCAATATACTTGATCCGCATAAAGGGGAATCCCCTGTGTATGTTTGGCAAAGGCGTGATGGGGTGGCCATCCTTCGTGTATGTTTGCAACAGTGCGATAGGGGCATCTGAAATATTTGTTTGGCATCAACCCGATGAAAGTCCCGTGTATGTTTGGCAACAGTGCATTAGGGGGATCACCTGTATATATTTCTCAAAAGCATTATGGGATGGTTATCCTCCGTATATGTTTGGCAATATGGGCATTCCCTGTATATATTTAGCAAAAGCGCGATGGTGTGGATATCCTCAGTGTATGTTTGGCAACACTGCGATAGGGGCATCCCCTGTATATGTTTGGCAAAGGCATGATGGGATGGATATCATCCGTGTACGTTTGGCAAAGCCATGATGGGATGGATATCATCCGTGTACGTTTGGCAATAGCATGATGGGGAATCTCCCGTGTAAATGTGCGATAGGGGCATCCCCTGTATATGTTTGGCAAAGGCATGATGGGATGGATATCATCCGTGTACGTTTGGCAAAGCCATGATGGGATGGATATCATCCGTGTACGTTTGGCAATAGCATGATGGGGAATCTCCCGTGTAAATGTGCGATAGGGGCATCCCCTGTATATGTTTGGCAAAGGCATGATGGGATGGATATCATCCGTGTACGATTGGCAATAGCATGATGGGGAATCTCCCGTGTAAATGCGCGATAGGGGCATCCCCGGAATTGGGCGTTAAAACGCTGGGTAGCGACGTTCAAAACGCGCGTCTCAAACGCTTAATTTTAACTCTTCTGATAGAAGGTTTGCAAAATCTACCAACTGCCTATTAGTGCCATTGGCGTTTAAGATGTTAATTAAAAAAAAATATAAAAAAAATCAGGTTGAATGGAATGACCGCTTGTAATCAAAATACCTTGTTTTATTTACCTTTTGATTTGTCAATCCGTTGGTAATAAATCTACCACCGGTTCGGCAGATTAATTCAAATTCCACTAGTTACTCCTTTTAGAAAAATATATATACAAATCAATGAAATTGTAATGTCTGCTTGTAACTTCAAATTTAAAAGCTTTAGCTGAATGCGTGTGAAATATCCGGTACCTATATCAAAGAAAAACTTATTTTTTTAAGACTTTTTGTATGTCTATTTGTTGCCTCTGATCTCTAAAACGACTGGAGTAACTAAAGCCATTTTCATTATAAAAAAATTGGGCTCCGGTACCAGATTCTGTATAAAAACAATAAGTGGTAATTAAACTCTTACCAGGTTGACGCGCTTTCATCTTAGACTATCACTTAGCATCAGGTGAGATTACAGTCAAGCGCTAACCTATTAACAAAAAGAATGTCATTGAAAGTCAATGTATACAACGTCGTGAAATGGTCCTTCGAGCCGCATCTGATATACTTTTGTAAACATAACGTTACAGCATCGCTTCGCTAGCAGAGGACCCGGGTTCAATTTCCGAAACGGTATATTAAGTAAAATTGCATTTTTTAATTATCTCACAGAATTAGACTTTTATACTTGTCTCTTTATAATTAATAATTAATAAAAAACACAATTAAAAATAAAACTTTATTCTCGTTAGCGCTATTTAATGACAAAAATAGAGGAATCACAACATTTAATACTTAATATTTTTTTCATTAAATGGAAAAATATAATGTATTTCATATATTCAAAGATTACACAATTTAAATGCATCACAACTAAGAACAGTGGAGTCGGTGACCTTCGTATAACCTTGCGTGTACGGTTAGCAAAAATGTTGCCTTCTATTTTTCTACCTGATAAGGTCATAATTATGTAATTATATGGTTAGATTGATAAAATCCGTCGATTTTTGCTAACCGTATCTAAAATATTAACAATATAAACGGTTGATAATACGGTTTAGTTTTAGTTTGATTAAAGCCGTGACTTTTTTGCTTACCGTATCTCCAATATTAAATAAATATCGCATATATTTAGTTTGATATATCAAAATGATAAATATTTCATACACGTCGTATTTTGAGTGCGATATAAATGAAACTAAAAGTTTTTTTTGCTAACCGTACCTATAATAGTAGGATAAATGTTAAGATGTTCACTGTTCTTAATTAGGACTTCTACGTAGTCTACACATTATAATTTAGGTTTCAGGGTAAGGTTTCATCTACTCTCAAGCAAAGACAGTTATTTTATTAAAAGAAGGCTTTTCTACAACATTTAGATTGAATAAACCTTTATCTATTTCTCAAATAATAAATAGAGACCAATCTCAAATGGAGATTAACCAATTATATATGTAGATCATCGAATTCTAATAGATCGATTAATTTTCATAGAAGATTTTGATTGGTCGTCCTAAAAGATTAAATAATTTCATATAAGCTGGATTTGTTTGTCATAGAAAAAACGATTACTCGTTAAAGAACATCGATATTAACATAGAAAGTCGATTACTCGCTATGGAAGATCGATAACTTGTCACAAATTACCGAAAACCAAAATCGTTATTCAAGAAGATTTATTGGTTATCATAGAAATAGATTACTTGTCATAGAGAATCGGTTATTCGTTATAGAACATCGATTTTGTTATAAAAGATCGATAAGATGTCACATAAACCCTATTAGTTGTCTTAAAAGAGCCATTAATGTTACAGAAGACGGATTACTCGTTGGACAACATCGATTACTTGACAGAGAAAAAACGATTATCGATATTATTATAGAAGATCGATTAGTAGTCACAAAATTTCATAGAAAACCAATTAGTTGCCATAGAGACCGATAAGATGTCATAAAACTGTCACGAATTACGGAAAATCAAATGTTTATTATAGAAGATAGATTAGTTGGCATAGAGGACGCATTAGTTCTAGAAGATTGCATAGTTATCGATTAGTTGTCACGAACTTCGTTTAGTTTAAATAGAATATCGTTCGGATGAAGTAGAACATCATTTAGTTGAGATAGACCACCAATTAGGTGAAATAGAGCATCTTTCGTTTGAAATAGAATATCGTTCGGGTGAAATAGAACATCATTTAGTTGAAATAGACCACCAATAGGGTGAAATACAACATCTTTCGTTTGAAATAGAATATCGATTGGGTGAAATAGAACATCATTTAGTTGAAATAGTACACCAATTGGGTGAAATAGAGCATCTTTCGTTTGAAATAGAATATCGATTGGGTGAAATAGAACATCATTTAGTTGAAATAGACCACCAATTGGGTGAAATTCAACATCGTTAGGTTGACAAAACTTAATTAGTAATAATAGAAGATCGAGTAGTTATTAAAGAAGGTATAGTAGTTACCGCTTACTCGTCACAGAAGATATTATAGTTGTCATTGAAGGCAGATATTATAAAAGATCGAACGTTTAGAAACTTCTAAGAAGACAAGTAACGGCCGAAGCCTCTCACCGTGCCTGATTTTAGAAAACACCATCTGCCCTTACCGAATCGGAGTTTATTCTTTTACCGAATTATACAAAAGATTGTAACTCGTCACTCGCCATCACGTGTGTCCAAAGTATCAATTTGAAGTCAATCAGTTAGTCACGCTATCAGCACGAAGCAGAAGTACGGTATATAGACACAACTCAACGCCCTAATGGCGCTTTGAAAATGAATATTTTAAAATCTCTAAATAACAATGACTTCTATATATAGAATGGGTGTTGTAGTTCTCCTTTGTATTGTATCGCACTTGTGCTTGATTGCGCGTTATTGTATCACATTTTTATGATATTGTATCACACTTCACACGTATATCACGTATGAAGAAGTGATAGAAGATATCATTATTAGTTAAAGGATAGGCGAGTGTTGCCCATTTTGAGATTATTTCTCACAGAAGATAGCCATAGCAAAGAAATGTTAGAATGTCGATATCGTATCTGTTGAGAGTGGCACCATTTTAAGATAGTCTCATAAAAAATATTCACAGCTAAAGGATCGCTGAATGTCGAGTGCCGCCATTTTGAGATCGTATCTATTGAGAGTGGCGCCATTTTAAGATCGTGTCTCATAGAATGTATTCACAGCTCAAGGATCGCCGATTGTCGAGTGCAGCCATTTTGAGATTGTGTCTGTTGCGAGTGCCGCCATTTTGAGATCGTTTCTCATAGAATATATTCATAGCTAAAGGATCGCTGATTCACAAAACCAATAAACCGCGTGGAAACTACCCTTTTAAAAAACCACGAAGCGGGCCCTTATGGCTCCGAACTCGACGCCTCGGTGACAGACAAAGTAACAATATTTTTGCTGCATTAGTTATGAGACGGTGAAGGAGGCGCCCTCTAACGCAGGCAGACGCGCCGCTTCCCGATAGTTAGCGAGTTAGTACCTCGGGAAGCTTGCAGATGGCGCGAACATCGTTTCTCATAGAATATATTCACAGTTAAAGGATCGCTGAATATTGAGTACCGACATTTTGAGAGTTTGTTGAAAGTGGCGCCATTTTGAGATCGTTTCTCGTAGAAAATATCCAAATGTGATAGATTATAGTATTAGGAATGCGATTCTTACGTATTTTAGAGAGAAAGTGCCGCCATTTTGAGACCGATTTTCTTAGATATATACATGCTCAATCTTTTTTATTTAAGCTGGAGTTGAAAGATACATAGATATACTGTTTGTGGAATGTCTGTCTGTCGCTAAAATGTCGCTGTTACCCATTCTATATACGGAGGTCATCATTTAACACATTAACTCTAAACATGTACAATTATAGTGTCCAAAGGGGAAACTCCGATTTGTATGTGATCTCTTTAAATTGAGATCAAAATTAGTCCAAATCTACAAATTAAAGTATTATAAAAATGTAATGAGAAATATGTTTGTATTTGGACAATGGTTTTTATAAAAAGCCACGCCTCGAATTTCCCTTTCCCTTGCCTATTTTACGGTAATAATTAGTACATAAAATGCAACCTTCAAATATCAAAAAGAGCAAAATGAAATGAAAAATGCGTTAATCATAGTCTTGATTTAGTTTTCAACAATCGTTTTTTATGTAACTCCACGAGAAACGCTAAGAATTTCCCGTTCCCGTGCTTACTTCACAGTGTAAAATGTATTATAAAATTTGTATATAGAAATGCAATTTGAAATCAACAAACTCTCAACGGACATACAGAATGATTTTTTTCCGGTGATTGAATTACGACCGTAATACCTTACCTTTAATACTGTATATCATCGTATACAAGGTGTTAGAAGATCGCTTCCGCAAACCGAAGACAGAAGATAGTATTAATGACCTGTTTACGTTACACAGCGAAACGAAACAATCAGCTGACGCTCGGGCCAATGACCGCACGACTAATGTTGGGGAGGGATTCAGGTTCCCTCAGGGGTCAGTGGACTGTATGTGATTCAGGTGCTTCGTACTTGAGGGTTCGGGTCTTCAATATTCAATGCGTGGGTCTTCAGTGTTCGGGCTTGCGTCTTCGAGGTTCGGTTATCCGTGTTTGTGCTTCGATCTTCGGTTCGGCAGAGTTCTGGTTCGATGGTCATAAGTCGGTCACTCGGGAGTCCAAGGCAAATGTGACCGATCGAACCATGGTAGTTCCCGTTTATATAAATCTGTCACCCGACAACCACATGCGGCCGGGCGAGCGAGAAATCGCAATTGCAGGTGCTGAGGAAGGAGAGGGAGGGGGGTCGCCGGCGGTTGACCAATCAGAATCAGTCTAAATTGAGCGAACGAAAAAAACAACCACGCTGCGCCCTTGAATGCACTTTTGCTCCATTTAATCGTTTCATTTACACACACACACACACACACACACACACACACACACACACACACACCGTGCGCTCGTTGACCCGAGCGTTAGCCGATTATGTTTCATTTCTGTTTTTTTACTAATGTATTTTTTATGAAAGCGTCGTTTCATTCAGCTGCACTTACATTATGGAGCTAATAAAACATTCTCCAAAATATGTTAGTTCCTTTCATCAATAGTACTATAGTCTGTCTTTGTTTTCGTAAGCGGTCTCCTATATATATATATAGACTAGAAGACAGTAATGGCGAGATTCCCCTTTAGAAGTACAATCGTTATATTAAGTAAAACACGAGGTCATTATTTTATTGAGTGAAAATCTTCCGGTCAGTCTCAACGTTTCCATTTCGCGATAATATTCCAGGAAAACGTTCAATTGTCGAAACTGCGAGGCATGTACCTGTAAATGGAGACGATAAATTAAAAAATTTGCAAAATTCCGCGGCTGGCAAAGTCAGTCACACTTCTTTGCATTAATATAAATATGATTTATAGGTCTAAGTGAAACTTCTTTAGGGTAATTTTTTACGGATGAAACGCGTGATTAGCGTCACGAAGTTATGCGGCGTTTTTTATGCTAATGTTCGACACTTTTAATATTTTAATGACAATTACTCAGTACATTCCTAATTTATCTTCACTTTTCCCTCCCTCTAAGTCTCGGAAATCAAAAGTTTTAGGTTTGTATAAATATAAACAAGACTTGAAAATTAGTTTGACAAAGAAGTTTCACTTCTGACATGTGTACTTTGTACGCACGCACTTTTAACCTTCTGTTATAAAATTTGCAATAGACAATACCAGTTAGACGTCTTTTAATGTTCATTGTAGGTCTTTACGCTTTGTACAATTCCGTAAAAAATGTTTTAGTAGGTTAAATCTTTCATTTAATCCGCCGATTTTATAGTTATTATTGAGTAAAACTTTCTGTTTAAAACTTTGCAGAATTTCGCGATTGTAAAACAACGCAAAGTCACTCAGACTACTTCGAGCTAACCCCCTACTATGGATTCTGTTAATCGCAGGTCCTTGTGAATTACTTTGCACAATTCCACAATAGGAAAATAAAGTGCTTTGATTAAAACCGTGTAAAAGCAAAGTGAGTCAAATTACGTTACATTAATTCGCTAATACAGTGTATATTTTAATAAATTACTTTGCAAAATTCCATTTCAAAATAATATTGATGCAAAATGTACCGTTATGAATACAAGATAGCCATTATGAATATTATATATGCATGATGATAATTAAATATTTATGTATATTAATTCAGAGAAGGTAATTTAATTTAATTCTTATTAATATGACGTCACACTAACCTTGTACACCAGGAATATAAAATATGCCATATTCCTAATATTAGAGTAATATTTTTATACAAACATACATAGCATCACGCCTCATTCCCATAGGGGTAGGCAGAGACAACATCCTTCCACTTGCCACGATCTTTGCATATCTCCTTCGCTTCTTCCATCCTTTCATACAAGTTCGTCGGTTTAGAGTACTCTTGACCTGGGCGTTACTTAAAATGTCCTGCATTTGGTCCAGGAACATGCGCCATGGTCTTCCCTTTCCAACTTTCGCATTCACTCTTGATTCAAAAATCCTTTTTGTCAGTCTCCTTTCATTCATTCTCTCTACATGCCCAAACCATCTAAGCATACCTTTCTCAATTTTAGTCACTACGTCTTCTTTTATACCACAACGTTCTCTTATCACACTATTTCTCACTCTGTCACTCAGTTTTAATCCACTCATGCTTCTCAACGCTCTCATCTCTACCGCATTTATTTTACTTTTGTGATTCTTCTGCCATACCCAACTTTCACTACCATACATAAGTGTTGGCACCAACACTCCAGCATGCACTGCCAGTCTAGCCCTTTGAGACACCATCTGGCTATTCATAAAAGCATGCAGAGCACCATTTACCATATTCCCTGCATTCACTCTCCTTTCAATATCACTTTCACATGTTCCATCTTTTGTAAATTTAGATCCCAAGTATACAAATTCTCTCACCTCTTCCACTTGTTCCCCCCATCTATCAAAATATTGCCATCCATCGTAGATTCAACTCTTTCAAAGAGCATGACTTTCGTTTTGTTTACATTCACTTTCATTCCTTTCACTTTTAAAGCTTCATTCATAATATTTAGCATCTCCTGTAGCTCGTTAGCGGATGACGCAAGTATTACTTGATCATCAGCGTAGAGTAAACATTTGATGAGTAATTCATTCATTCTTAACCCATACATACATTCTTTTAAATCTGTCAAACATTTATCCATGAAAAGGTTGAACAGCCATGGTGACGCAACATATCCCTGTCAAACACCTCTTTCGACAGGAAACCACTCCATATACGCTCCGTTTATTCTGACACATTGAATCAGACAACCGCTCACCCCATACGTAGATAACGTTGACCACAGCTCATTCCTCGGCGATCAGATCAGTATATCAGTAATAAATATTTTTGATATTATAATATAAAATAATATCTATTCAGAGTAGGTAATTCATATTTTTAGTTGAATTTTTTTTAGAATTGTCATGGAGAATTACTTTTGCCTTATAACATATGCCTCATGGATACAACATATGCCTTTTATAAATGAGTAAGATTATTGATATCATATCAAATATTAAATTAGAGTAGGTCATTCACGTTTCTTGTTTGATTTTTGATGAAATAGACATTTACATATGAATTGAAAATATTGAATATGCGTCATGAATATAACATATGCCGCGTGAATATATATGCCGTGATAACACTCACCGTACACTGAAGTCGTGGATTCTGAAAACGGCATATTCCGCGTTCCGGAAAACCAGGTAGAAATGCTCCACAGGCTCAGTGAGTAAGACGTGGCATATCTTCGGGTTCAATTTCAATGAAGGCATCTCTGTATCCCAGATGGATTCGAAGGAACAGCCCTTCCTGAAATTTTTTTTTTATTGCTAACGCTTGATTGTTATCTCACTTTGAGGTAAGTGATGATACAGTCTAAGACAGGTAAGATAATAAAATCTATGACTCCTTAATTGCTGAAAGACAAGCTCTTGACTGTGGTAAGTGATGATACAGTATAATATGGTGACGCAACAGAATCTATTTTACATGATTTTTTAAATTGCTGAAAGGTTAGTTCTTGAATGTGGTCAAGTGATGACACAGTCTAAGATGGTAGTATTCCAACTTGATCCGACAGAGGCCATTTACCTCTTAATGCTTGCTTAATCTATTTGCTTGGAGACTGTATTATCACTTACAATCAGATGTGATCACAGTCAATTTCTAACAAGTCGGCAACAAAAGAAAATCACGTTGACTTACACCGCAGTATCTAATAGAATTAATTTAATATCACATATCTAAGTGAGTAAGTAAATGACTCACTTGCTCCGCCCGTAACAGTACTTGCTCTCTACGATAAGGTAAGTGGCCTTCAAGCGGGTCAATTCCTGGTATAGATGCTTAGCTGGAAATCTTCCGTACATTTTGTATACAGAGTAAGCGCGCTCTCTGAAATTCAATAAGAGCACGTGTAAGAGAAAGAGTAAGAGAAGGAAATAGTAAATTGCCTCATATTGCATGAATAAGAGAGGAAGTTAATATGTAGTGAATTACAAATTCAAAATAATTCAATGCATTATCATGAACAAAGGTGGAAAAGAGACGTAGAAATAAGAGTTTAACAGGAGATAAAATGAGAAACAGTAAATATATACTCTTAAAGGAAAAATGCAATTTGTAGGTGTCTGTTCCACTACTTATAAAGGACCTGGAGAACAATATTACATGCTCTAAGTGGACACAAAAGCTACTTGCTTCAATATAAAATTTCTTCTAGGAGTAAAAATCTTACTCTAAAAAAGGCAAAAACAAACTTTTTACACTAGATTTAAAAAATGCTTTTAAAAAGATAGCACGCTGCTATATTCACAAAAAGGCTTCTTTTGCATTGGAAAAAAAATGGTGGTTCTAGAGCGACTACGCTATTTACTCAAAAAGAGTCAGAAAACCATACTACTTGCTCTAAAAGAGTCATAAAACTATACTACTTGCTCTAAAACAGTCACAAACCATACTACTAGCTCTAAAAGATTCAGAAAACCATACTAATACTTGCTCTAAATGGTCGGCAGGATCATATTACTTGCTTTAAATGGACTGGTCAGTCATATTATTTACTCTAACTATATAAAAGAACTAAACTACTTGCAATATGTGAATAGTAGTAAAACAATACTTGCCCAAGACGGCAATTAAACAATTCCACTTATTCCAAATAGACAGGAAAAATAAAAGAATGATCTCTGAGTAATTAAGAGAACTATAAACTAGCTCTAAGTAGACATGAGGAATATACTACTTGCTCGAAGTGAAAAATAATTACTTGAAATGGACAAAAGAACCGTAATACTCCAAGTGGGCAAAAGAACCATCCTACTTTACTCCAAGTGGGCAAAAGAACCATATTAATCAATCCAAGTGGACAAAAGAACCATATTAATTACTTCAAGTGAGCAAAAGAACCATCCTACTTTACTCCAAGTGGGCAAAAGAACCATATTAACTACTCCAAGTGGGCAAAAGAACCATCCTACTTTACTCCAAGTGGACAAAAGAACCATATTAATAAATCCAAGTGGACAAAAGAACTATATTAATTACTTCAAGTGGGCAAAAGAACCATCCTACTTTACTCCAAGTGGACACAATAGAACCAATATTATTACTCCAAGTAGACAAAGGACCATATTAATTAATCCAAGTGGACAAAAGCACCATCCTACTTATTCCAAGTGGACAAAAGATATATACTATTTATTCCAAGTGTCCTAGAGAATCATACTACTAACTTTTAATTGGAGAGGACGAATATGCTACTAGTTTTAACATACCTAGCCTCCGAATGTTCATAGTGAGGATGGGTGATGATAGGACGTCGGGTTGTAAGCATCACTGTGGCCGAGATGGGCATCGAACCCGCAAATGCACCGTCCGTGCCTTCCTTTGAGATCCATTGCAACAATTCTTCCTGCGGGTAGTCATTAAATTCACCTGGAATTTAATGATTATATTCATTACATATAAATATTTTTTTGGAATATACGCGATATTGTGCGTTCAAGTGATTGATTCAAATTCCAATTCGGATTTATCCACGTTACCACTGTAAATATTATCTGTCATTTGGCGGATGGTACCAATACTGCCGCCGGTAATTTTTATTGGTAGTAAAGCGGTAAACACATATTCTAATTAAAGATATTATATTTTCAAATAGAAATATATGTAATAAATAACAACTAATGTGTATATCGCGTTCTGGTCTTCCATGGTTTAAATAAAAACGTCCACAGTCAATTTTAACAGAGATTATTTATTACGTTAAACTAAATTATTAATTAATTTTTTAATTGACAATAACCAATAATTTATGGGTGCAAGGTGTGCACCGGGCAGCACTTCGAATAAGAATGCCTAATGCAAGCCCTTTTATACTAGTTTCTGCGAGTAGGGGGTAGTTCGAATGTTGCTAGATGTTTGTTGCTAGCTCGCTGCACACCTTGTTACCAACATATACATTCAACAGTTCCGGAGATGTTAGCCTACCTTGACGCACGCCTCACCAGTTTACTGTGATTGTAAATGCGTAAGTGTTCCGGAGAGGTTAGCTAAACTTGACGCACGTCACACTAGTTTTCTCCTTCTGTGAGTCTGTCATGTAGCAGAAGGAGGAATTAGAGAAAGGGAGATTGCGGTTGATGCCCCTCCCGCGCCGCCAGAGACGAGGTGCCAGAAGGCGCAATTTTGCCCGTTTGCTCCCCATTCCTTGAAGCATTGAATCGGACTCATCCGGATTGCCACAGCTGAATATGTCAGCAAACACCTGGCCACCAGCATACGGATGAATAGGGTTCCGCTGTGTTTTAGTGGGTATTTTGGTGCAGCCAGCAATTCCCACACTACCGGACTGAGGTTAACTCGAGACGTGCGCAAAAGCATTTCCCAGCGAAAAAAAACGTCACACTACTTTACTGTGATTGAAAATAAATTAAACATATACATTTAAGAGCTCCGAGGATGTGAGCCCACCTTGACGCACACCACACTTATTTACATTTGGAAAGTAGGGCAATGCCTTCCATATAATTTCAAATTCCTGTAAATACGACATTTAAATGCTGTAAATGACTAGTTTAGTGTGATTTGTAAATTAAATTAAACATATACGTTTAAGAACTCCGGAGACGTGAGCCCACCTTGAGGCACACCACACTAATTTACAATTAAAGTGTTTGTAAAGTAGGGTAATGCCTTCAATTTGATTTCAAATCCCTGTAAATTTGACATTGAAATGCTGTAAGGGTAATAAGTTTATGAGATTGGGAATAACTTACCGACATGCGACATTTCCTTGTTGACGTTAACAGTGAGTTCCCTCACAATCGGTATAATCGCCAGAGCCCAGATAATCGGTACGTATTTCGTTATAGACTTTGGGAGACTGCAAACGAGTTTATTACATTTATAATCTATATCTTTTACATAAAATAGAAGTCCCTTCCGCTGTCTGGTCGTCTAGATCTTTTAAACTATCCAACGGATTTTAAGATAGCTTTCAACGAGAAATTCAAGAGGAAGATACGCCCTTTTGTCGATCTCCGTTGTTTCGCGTGAACCCATCCATCAAAACGATGATGAGGAGATGGTTTCACGTTGCTGAAGTCACTCAACCCAGCACAAGATTGTCAAAATTATACGCGATTGACTTAAGATTTAGCAAAGCGACTCCATTCGCAATGTAGACAGTCACTAAGCATAGATTTCCTCATATTCCATCTAGTTCTAAATACCATGAAGAAGTCACCAGTAAAACGGTCCTAAAATTTAAAATATTCTTAATGATAACAACATTAATATAATTAAAAATAAATTAACAATACAATATTGCATTTTATTATTAATTCAAAAAAAAAAAACGGAATAGATCATGGAATAACCTGTAAGAAAATGAAGTATAGCAAAAGTATATTGGCATTAAATCTGGAAATACCCTAAATATAATAAAGGTCACTCACATATAGTAACTCTTGTTAACCACCAAGGAGCAGACGACGCACATCTGAGTGGAGAATAGCAACTTAAGCCTCATCACCAATCCAGCCATCACTCCAAAAACGGCCAATTGAGAGAAGTTATAGAAAATCGCTGGATCCACTGTCAAATTCTTCAAAAACACCATAACACCGTCTAACGTCTTCTGCTTCGGTTTGGCTTCGCAAAGGACCATCTTTGATCCTTTAGCAATCGCCCTATTCCTTATGGTCTCTGCATTGTTCTCTATCCCACTATCCTCGTCTTCATGATAGCAATCCTTATCCCTCCTTTTAGGGGCATTGCCCATCTCCTTTCTGCACCGGTCTAGGGTGTCCGAAGTCCAATAAACGAGGACATTAAAGCCTCCAATCAAAACGAAAGGTATCAGAAGGCTATAGGTCATGTTCTTTATAGAACTAAACGGAAGGAAGTCGAAAACCTCCGAGCACGTGTAAATCATTGAATTGAAGTTTTTATAGTCAGATAACTTTGAGTAGAGTATGTCCCAAATGTGGGAGTCTTCTTGGACAGCGAAGGAGTCGGTGAGCACCTTCTTCAAGTAGAAAGCTCCAAAGACCGATATGAATATGCGAGTACCGATTAGTAAGACTTCTACCAGAAGGTCCACCCGATTTTGGACTTTAACGCGTAAGTAGCTGAAGAAAAGACTGTACAGGGAGACAATAAAGAAGAAGCAGGTATAGAGGGAAGATTTCAGCATGTTGTTGCCTTGTAGAAGCACTATGGCGGTGTGAAGGCCACAGAATTGGCAATGGAGGAAGATGGAGAGGGATTTCATGTCAATGATCCTCAATTGCTCCATTATGAAGAATATGAGGATCTGGGTGAGCAATATGAATTGGGTGAACTGCCAGAACAAGAAACAGAGGCAATTGAGAATGAATATCAATATCTGAAACAATTAGAAACAAATACTATTGTTATATTTTAACAAGTCATTCTAGGGAACTGTATACATATCTATTAGAAACTGCTAGAAGACTCTCTAGAGATGATAAAAAAGGACACACGACTAATTTTGTAATGGGTTCTTCTTAAAACAAGGACCACGGGAACTAAAAATTTCTGTAAAAGCCTACTTGAATAAAGATAAAAAAAAATTAAAGATTGAATACAACGAGTCATTATAAATGCGTAACTACCCACAGATTCGTGTGCATCATTTTTTACATCTACCCGCGATTTGCTAATCGATTTCCTTCGTATTAAATAGAATATTTGCGAAAATACGTCTCCTTTTCCGAATCATTTGGTAAAATATTTTCAATAGTATATGATATATGTAATACTGTTTCAATCAGGGTTATAAGCTTGGGAATTCCTTTTCTTTCTTTGTGTGATGCTAAATGATCTCTGGATGAACCTTGGACTTCGGATGACCTGTCATAATTACATGATCTAAAAACACCTACTGCCGTTGTATACAACAGCCATGCCCAATAAGGAAATGAATCCTGGCCTTCTAGTAATCTTACCTGGAGTTGAACGTTTGTGCTCTTGTTCCTCAGCTGTACAGTCAAAAGCCAGCTTTGACACAGTAGTAAAGGTAGAGCCAGATTCTCCCTTTCATTCGGTGCCCACTGTACGCGAGTACACTCGGCGTGATTTGTGAAATACTGTAGCACAGCCAGGAGGCCCCCAAGAATACTTTGGCTGGAAGAAAACACATTGTAATTCGTCAGAATACATTAAAAGATAGTAACGCGTTATCCTGGAACGAGATAATTTTATGCCAATACATTTTCAGTCGATAGGAATAAATCAAGCCAAGATCCTCAAAACCCGCGCCTATTTTGGCCAAGAAAATTAAGCCATTACTGTATTCAAAAGAATGTCAATAACACAACGGATGACAGATAGCACCCACTCCCGTCTGCCATCTGCAAAGGTAGAGACCTACACTGTCATTTACCCAAACATAGTGGAATGTAATAGAAGGACAGTAACAGTGATCCCAACGCCCAAATTACTTTCAGATAGAAGATTAGAAGATCCATAGTATCATTCCTGCCAAATTCCAACTCTAAATTGCCTAAGTATATTTGAATCTAAATCTACCGCCTTTTTCAGCAGAATAAAGCGAAAGTTGGATCTGACAAATCTAAAGCAGATGAAGATAGATTAAAAGGTATTAAAGTCTCTTTATACCGAAATCCTTTTAAATTAATCTTCTCTTACAGTAGCTGACAGCAAACAGTGACCTCTGATAACTCCATGGCAGATATACTAAGAGGTACGAAAGTCCCTTTACACCTAAATCCAATCAAATTAATCTTTTATGCAAGAAACTAACAGAAAGAGTTGAGACCTTACACTCCAAAGGAGATGAAGATAGACAAAAAGATCTCAAAGCTCCATTATATCTATATCCTATTTAATCAAGTTTTTCTTTTAGAAGCAAACAGTGACCTCTGAAAACTCCAAGTCAGATATACTAAAAAGTACGAAAGTCCCTTTACACTGAAATCCTATTAAATCAATCTCCTCTTTCAGAAGTTGACAGCAAGAGTGACTTCTGACAACTCCAAGGCAGTTGAAGATAGACTAAGAGACCCGTAATATTTCTTTACCTAAATCCAATTAAATCAACCCTCTCTTTCAATCTCCTTAATAACGTCATATGCTAATAGGACCCCCGTAAGATCAGGCAATTCCAATAAAGAAGATAATAGTCCAAAAGCTTTCAAAGTACATACATACATAGCATCATGCCTCATCCCCACAGGGGTAGGCAGAGATTCGTTCTCCTTCGCTTCTTTCATTCTCATTAAACGTTTCATACAAGTTCGTCGGTTTAGAGTACTCCTGACCTGGCCCTTATTTAAAATGTCCTGGATTCGGTCCAGGAACGTTCACCTTGGTCTTCCCCTACCAACTTTCCCATTCGATCTTGACTCATAAATCCTTTTTGCCAGTTTCCTTCCATTTTTTTCTCAACGTGCCCAAACCATCTAAGCATAACTTTCCCAATTTTAGTCACTACATCATCTTTTATACCACAACATTTTCACAAAGTGCTTCTCCACCTAACTCCTATTAAATCTACCCTCTTCTTCACTCACCTTAGCGCAGTCCCATATAAGAAGATGATGGCAACAGTCAGTCCAGCAAACCACCAGATAACTTCTAGATAAAAGAAGATCGGTTGTCCGAGTCCAACGCAACTTTCCACCGGACTATGTCCCTCACCCCTGTCCACCATATGACACTCCTTGTGGTTAGTGTTATTTAGCCAAGGTTCGAAATAACGGTAGATGGAGCCGATCATTACCTGAAATATATTTTTGATTTACTAGCTGACCCACGCAACTTTGTTTCCATTTAAAGTTAAAGGCAATCCCAAATTAAAGTTAAAGGCAATTGAAAAAAAAATGCACGATAACAAAATCTGGGGATACAGTTTTGTGTTGTAGCTACATATCTATCAGCTCCATCCTAAATTTAATAACATCGCTGGATAGCTGAAGGATCAAAGAATTGACTACGCTAAGTAAGAGAGGGAAGATTATAAACTATTGCGCGTGGCAAGACGTGTTCACGTACAACAAATACAAAAAACCTTTTTTTTTTTTTTGGTAAGACGGGAAGAACATCCTCAATAGGATACCGGGACGCCGCGGACGTCCCGGTTATGCCGGACTCTTACCGGCTAAAATCGTCCCGCCACCCTACGTACTGTCACAATGACGACGCGACAGGTTAGCTCTGGACTAAAACTGAGCACGCCGCCGTGACTCCCCGTGAGGGGCCCCTACCTTGATCCTAAGGATCGAGCTACCTATGGGGCAGCGCGAAGGCGCGCCGCCCGACAACCTACGGAGCCTCGCTACGTGGGACGACGGCCTCCGCGGTCCGCCGTCCCAGAGGCTAGTGCTAAGGGGGAAGACGGCGGTCCTGGACCGCACGCCTTCTCGCCGGACGCCTACGACGGAGGGCGTGGGCGGCGGGATCCGCCTCCCGACGCCGCTCCGCGGCCTCTTTCAGCGACATCACCTCGTCGCTAAAGGAGGCCACCGCACTCCAACACTCCCTCCGCTCCACCATCGCTCTCACGACGGTGGGCAGAGACAGGTCGGTCGACCCTAATACGGCCACTAGGGCAGATCTCTGGCTATCCCAACTGGGGCACACCGCAAGCGTGTGCTCCGCCGTGTCCACGGCGGATCCACACTCGTGGCATTCCTCAGTGGGCTCCCTACGGGCCACCCGGCATAGATACCTCCCGAAGCACCCGTGCCCCGAGAGGATCTGCGCCAAGTGGAAAGTGATCACACCGTGACCACGCGACACCCACTGACCAAGGAGCGGAGACACGGCCTCGATCGTCGACCGCCTTACGCTAGGGTCACTCAACCAATTAAAAAAAAAAAAACCTAACCTAACATAACCTAACACAGCCACAATTTTTTTTTTTCAAAATTAAAAGTAGCCTAAATTTCTCCTTACAAAATCTGCTATCTGTCACAGAATTACCAAAATCATTCAAGCAGTCATCGGGAAAATCGGTTCTTGCGTTTCAAAGATTATCCGAGACAAACATACACATAAGTACCGTTTCATAGGCATTTAGTTAGAAATTACAGACACTTTGTAGTGTTGAATAGACTATAAAGAAAACAGGATATACAGGGTTATTGGTAAGACAGGGTTATGTTCGCTTTATTAAGACATTTTGTAATGTAGTCTTCAGGTTGTGCCCGAAGTGACTTTTACAGTTTCTTTAAAATAAGTCTCTAGTTGTTATCTAGGTCGTTAAAAAGCTAAGAAAACTTTTATGTTTTTAATATAATCTAGAAGCCAAGTTGTTTTATAATGCTCATACCTATACATATAAAATACCTAACTTAGTAACATTCAGTATTATCATTCTATATTGTTATTAGTACTCACTCATTATAATTGTAAACATCAATTAGTAGATAAGGTTCGTTACAATAAACAAGCTAATTAAGTTAACAACCCTCTCACACCCTCCACGTCTCATCCCTACCACATCGTCCTATATAAATACTCCCTCATTCCCAATTACACACACATTCTATATCCAACACTCTTAGTTCTAATATTGTTACTCTGATTCTTTAAATCGTAATTAAGGTATTGTTTAGTTTTATTTTAAATTATAAAGTTAAGTGAATAAATAGTTTTTTTTAACAAAAAGGACAAGTGTGTTTAACTGCCACATAACAAATTTCCATAACGATTATTTATTCATTTTTAAAGCAATTTAGCGGAAGAAATATTGAATTCATGTCGTTTTTCATCTCGCATTTGTTTCTTTTATTGTATTAAAATATAAGTGTTTTTCCGTTAAAAACTGTTACGCTAAAAATCAGGATAAATTGTTCACTTTTGCATAACTCTTATGAGTGTTCTAATTATAGCATAGTCACTTCTATGCTATAACATAGTGTTTTTCAAGCGTGCCCACGCCCTACAGGAAAACAATTTAAGTGAGGGGGGGGGGAGATATTTATTCAAAACAAAAACTAACGAACGAACTTCGTCGGCAATAAAAAACCAATATTTTAACTTCACTCTTCTTTTTAAACATCACTCTTTTAACACCTGTCGCCAAAGATGTTCTGCAATAAGACAGCCTTTGCTCGCTTATTGACAAATATTGCCAACGTGTTTCTTTATGTTTTTATGTATGCAATAAAGTCAAATAAATAGAAAAATTAAAGGTTAAAAATATGTATGGGGGCACTTTATAAATGTTAAGGCGGCATGGAATACGGTGATTTACGAATAACCCTGTATATACTTCTATAGGAAGAGAACTTAAAAAAATTGACAATGGACAGAGATGTAAAAACTAAGTAGATAATGTTATATTTACCTCTGGATGAATATTAAATCTGTTGTAAGCATTCACTTCGGATGGATATTCGACCAATTTGTCATACATTAACTTGAATACTCCGCCCATGAAAGGCATTTCCTCAACAATGGTCTTGTAGTAGGAGTAATAGAAGCCCATTTCTGTACGCAGAGACATCTCACGCTCCAAATCAGACAAATACTGGAAATTCCTGTCGTTTTCGAACAAATGTCCTACATACTTGTAGTGCACATAGCCGAGGGTGAACGCTGAAAGGAAATGAAATGAAAATTTATTACATTTCATCATACCTGTATCGAAAGTGCGTACTTTCGACGCTATTGCGAGTGGGGAAAGTGACACATTGCCTTAAGATTAAATAAGTGCGAATGCTTTAAATTTTCGACGCATGCACACTTCATTTATATGTCAAAATAACTGCATACTGCCGCGTTATGAAAACTTGTTTGACTTCTTATGATTAGAACCTGTTTTCTTTAATTTATTTAAAATATTTTATTAAATTTCGCTGCTTTAATGAGTTTATAAAACGCTTTTATTAGCTTTGGCTGTATGTTTGTAATTTCCAGAAGTCAAATTAATTGGAAACTTTGCATACGTATTAAGTGCCAATGAGGACGCCATAATTCGTTAAAAATTTCCCATTATCCTTGTTAAGGCCAGGATTAATAGATTCTTTTGATGGAGCCTCTATGAGGGAGTGAAAGGGACAGAGCTAGTTCGCGATCTGCCGTCTCTTTATCGAAAGAGTCTTTTCGGAGGTGATTTAATAATATAAACAAGACCGGAAGTCTAATTAACTAGATGTGTGGAAAAATACTAAACCGAACTAATAACTAGAACATAATTTTTAATAATAAGTTACAAACAGAATTATTTAATTCAGAGTGAAAAGCGTGGGGTGCATTTCACAACATTCCCATAACTCTCCTTTCATAGACAGTTGCCAACAGTATGATTGTAAACTTTAATATGTCAAGCACCCCACGCTTTTCACTCTGAATTCAATGATTCTGTTTATAAGTTATTATTAAAAGTTATTTTCTCGTTTTAGTCCAGTTTACTATAAAAGCGTGTTTTTTTAAACTGATATTTAATTTATTATATATCTAAACATGTTTTCTAAAAGTTGCTCATTCAACTTGTTGTTTAGTAACTTAGAGCTAATGATTCAATATCTAACTTAATTTCATATTATATTAAACTATTATATACATTATTATCTAATTTTCGACCCGGTCTGATGAAATATTGTATACAAACAACGGGACGAAAGTATGACTTTGCCACCCACGTATTTATATTATTACAACCATTGATAACAGATTTAGCAGAGACCTTCTTTGAAGTATAAATCCTGTGTCCGAAGGCATGACATTTAAAATTCATTTTATTAATTAAATTAAATTATATTGTACTAGCAATGCCCCACCATTTCACTCACATAGATACAAATATCCTTATAATAGAAAATCTACTAAATCACATTTATATCTTAGATTGACATTATTAAACTCTGTATATCTTTTGAAAGAAATGACCTATGTTACTAATTTAAAACATATTGTATATATATCTTTTAAAATCAGCATACTATAAATAGTAAAGTTATTAAACTTAATTACATAAGTTGGCTTAAGCATTTCATGTACATTATTATGACCTTTAACTTCAATATCTTAGGTGGTTTCATAAAAATAATTAACTAGTGATAAAATAATGGCAAACTGCTGCTGGATACAGGTCTCCTCACTCAAAGGAGAGAGGGTTTTAGAGCAATGACCCACCACAATGGTCTATTACTTGTTGGCAAGGTTTCAGTTACTGTTAAGAACACAAAATACTCTAATTAAGTAACTAAATATTTATTTTGATTAGGGCTTAGACTTTGATTTACTGATTATAAATATGGTATACACCAGTCAAAGGAGCAGTGTGTTGGTCTGATACTCATATTAATATTCTTATTGTTAATGATGTCATAGTGGTCTGCTCCTGTGTCTATTAAATAAATATTTTTCCACCGTAAAGCACAATGATGTATAGCATAAAACAATCAAGTTCAATTGCCAATTATAAACTGGGAGTCAGAAATTTGTGTTTGTAAAGTTTACATATCAGTATCATCTGTGAAATGAATCAATGAAGTTAATAAAGAAAAAGGTAAGTGTTTGATTAGCATAATATAGTATTATTTTACATAAAATATAGTGTTGCATGTTGTTATCTAATAAAAAGACTTTATATACTAGGAAAATGAAAATAATGCAATAATATGTTTTCATAAATTCTCTTGTACTCAAACCATTACAAATATTATTATGAAAAAACATGAAACTTATTATTTATACATCATTGTAAAGCTTGTTCTACTAGCTTGTCAAAAATATAACTCGGATTGTTCTAAGTCTAAGAATTCCTTCTCAAGAAGCTATTAAATACTCAAGTGCCCAGATGTGAGGTACCAATATTGAGCTGGTGGAACGCTTGGGCCTTCATAGGTTACTACTATGCTAGCAAAGATATCTCACCAAACAATCAACTTGCATTCCATCACAATGCTGTGTTTTAAGCTTTAACAAGCAATTTGCTTTCTACTAGCTTATCACAATTTCATCGTAGAGTGTACCATCATTTACCATCAGGTGAGATTACAGGCAAGTGCTAACTTGTCAGCAATAAAAAAAAATCATTACTAATAAACAACAATAATGTAACATACTCGCCAGCATATAATTATATAAAATCAATATATTCTTCAATCAAGTACGCTCAAAAAGCACTTATGTGTCATGTGTAGTCCATTCATCAGAAATAAAATCAACTATCGGTTTAGAAAGTTAATTCCTCTGAGAAGAAACCGGAAAGTAATTACTCCTATAAATATAGTTATGTATTTAGCTTTCACGTGCAACTGGAATCAAGTCCAAACATCTTCATCTCTTAAATAATCTTCAACATTATCATATACCTTTTCTAAAAGGATATTTTTTAAATGTATTTCATGTGCAGAGGCATATAGAAAAGTGATTTAGGCATGTTATTAAAACATGTATGCTCTACACAACAACTGATTTCTAAACCTTCTTCACCCTAAATAATGGTGAGTATGAATCAAATAGAAACATTTGACTACCTCACTTTAATACCAACAACCCCAGGTGGAGCTAAATTACGGAAATTGGATTTACAAATTTGTTTGAGTCTGGGTTGGTTGGAGGCTTCAGCCGTGGCTAGTTACCAGGAAAGACATACTGCCAAGCAAGTACTTTGTGTTCCAGTACAATGCTCTTTACAGATTACAATGCTTCCATCTCAGACTGTATCATCACTTACCATCAGATGTGATCACAGTCAAGCGCTTACCTGTCAGCAATTTAATAAAAAAATGATAATATAATATCCCAATGAAATGGTACAGGACAAAAGTAAAACGCATTCGCTTGTTTTATAGTTGTAATTTAAAGAATACATAATGAACTTTTCTACAGAAATATATAAGAGCAATACATAATGTATATCATTCGATCAATGATGTATTGGAAATAAATACGCATATCAATCTAAACGGCTTATTTTTAACATTATCATATCGATTTACTAATTGTATGGTATTATAATCTATGAGAACATATAAACAATACACAAATATATGGTAAACAATGATTTCCCCTAAGAAAAAATGTAAATATTATCTCACCCAAGCATGTTAGGAAAGTGTACATAAATATCTTCCTTTTATTAAATCTTGGCTTTTGGATGTTGATCGGCGTTTCCGCCGCTTTTCCCTCCATTTTTTACAACAATTACAGTTCACATTTTTTAATTAATACACTAGTAACAGCTGAAGGTCCTTGTTCAATGAGAATTCAATTGTGTAAGCCACAGTTGGTTTGTGTCCGCAAGAGACGCAACGACCTCTTTAGGACAACAGAAAACAACTGACGTGAAAATTTTTAGCTGTCATATAACTGACAGTTTCCATAGACACGATTTTTTGGTTTATATAAGGGTAAAGGCAAAAATTTATACCTGTACAGCTTAGCCACAGAAAATTTCTTTCGCTTATCCATTATTATTTGCTATGTGATTTAATTTCTTCTCTTTGTTCCTCTTCAATTGCTGAAGGTAGGACATCGGGCTGTGAGAATCTATCTTCATTTCGGGCTAGGTGAAATAATTTGGGTGCAAATGTGCCACAAGTTGAATGTTACAGAGTCACTATTATGCCCATCATATTCCGCTGCAGCAGATCATATCTCTCGTGTCTGAAAACATTTATGTAGGAAACTTTTCTGATTTTGACGCTCTGTAATAGCTTGCGGTTCTAACCTTTTGATGGAGAGCAAGTGTCGATATGTCCCCACTTCGAATATCGCGATACGTTTTCAAGTGTCTTCCTTGATAGTCTAAGTTTCACATCCGTATAGGGATACGGCCAAATGTAGCACTGGAATAGCCGACGATGATTTAATTGGATTGAGAAATAACGCATTAATTTTGCAGTAATAAAAATTCAATTGCCACATCTAAAAGCCATTAAAAGATGATAATGAATTAGTGAGTTTACAAGAGTATCGCACGGATCTAAAGTTACAACGCTTCTCGATCATAATATAAACTCGTTTATATTATAAAATATTAAAAAATAAAATAATACACAAAAAAGGCATGGTAATTTATTCACTTTCGCCTTTTTAGTTTACATTAGTTAAACTAAGATACGTTTCGAAATGGCTGTCTTTATATAATTAGGAAAATTTCTTGAATATGCGTGCTTTTGTCATAGAAATTAATTTGTAAACATGCACATGTTCCATCGGATATTAAATTAATTCAAATACCCCAAAGGCAAATTTAAATTTTCCCCAGTGTTGCCAAATAAAACACTTTTTACATTAATTTCATTTATATTTTAGAACAAAAATTAATTTTAACTTAACAGAAAAAACGAGACCTCCTTGCAGTAAAAAAATATTATTAAGCCATTATATGACGGGTTTATTTTTTAAATTAGTACACGGTTTCAACTTCGTGCTCGACCCGAAGGTGATGAGTCCAGTCTTCCAGATTTTGGAATATCTGGAACATGGAATAACTTTGAAAATGCATAATATTTGTCTAAATATACCAAATCGAAGTAAAGTGAAATGTACTTATACGATATAAAGTGAAGTGATACTATATGAAATGTAATTAAATAAAAGAAAGTTAAATGAACTGATGTTGACCACAATGAAATGGCAAAAAAAAATAATGAAATGAAATGTTGTGAAACCAACTAAATGAAGTGAATACGAAATGTTTTAATCGAAAAACTGATTTAAAATAAAATTATGTTAAGTGAAATGAATTTATTATAGTAAAAAAAGTGTGTGTGCACGAAGTACACATGGCAGAAGTGAAACTTCTATGGCCAAACTAACTTTTAAATTTTGTTTATACAAATTTAAAACTTTAGATTTACGAGACTTTAAGGGAAGGGAAACAAGAAGATATGTTCGGAATTTAATTGAATTCAAATATTAACAGTGTCAAATAAAATTTTACCCTCTTGCACCTAAAGAAATTTCACTTCAATCAAATTAAATGAAGTATTTTTAAATGAAATCATAATAAAATGAAATGTCATGAAACAAATATAGTTGTTAATTCGACTGTCGTTGTCTAACCTGTGCACAGTACTCGCAAGTGAACAGTTGCTGTCCGTGTGCGGCGACGTGCGCTTGCAAGCGATCGGGAGGCAGTGTAGCGCCGCACGTGTCGCACACTAGCGCCGTCTCACTCACACCATCCTCAACCGACTCCGCCGAAGTAGACGGCGTCTCTAACTTCGGACGCTTCGGTACACGCGGTTCGTAATACGGACACGCTAAACACGATAAAGATTTATATGAATAATACATATATGTCGGAGAATAAGAGAGAACGGAGAAGCATAAAGCACAGGGGCATAGGGTTCTCCGCCGACATCGTTATTAATTGGATCCATTATTTAATTTCTTATTCTGTGGGCGTTCGTGGGTAATGTTGGTGCAATCAAACACTTTATTAATTAACTCGGATTATAATGTTCAATCACTTAACGTTCCCGATATCAATTTACACAAACTCATTAACACTAATAGCTAGGAACCCGACAGTTCCAACAGAAGACTGGTCCGGTCGAGCGCCACTCGACTACTGCCGAGAGACGGGCCGGACTGCTACTTATTGACTCTGCCCCTACGCCGATACACAGGTGGCGCCAGCGTTCCACAGACTATTACACACGGACCAGCGATCCACAGACTCTTGCATTCCGACATACATATTATACTATATAAAAGACGCGAAATTCAAAGATTGTATTATGTGATGTGATATGTGTAATGTGATGTTATAAATATATTTTCGTGAGCTTAAACCTGTCTATTGATGCGCACGCGTCTGCTGTAGACTGCAAGCTCATTGCCTGTCTCTATTCCATGAAATTAAGAGTATGGTCTGAATATCTCTTGGTTTGCTTTCTACGGGGCTTATAGAATTTCATCCCAACCGTATGACCAGTTTCCACTAGCCTATTAATCAGCTCGTTCACGGATTCGCATTCCTCGAGGTAGACGAAACAATTTTGCAGCTCTAGTTCAAAGCTCTCGGGGTTTCGGATATGAGCGCGAGTGGGACGGCGCGTTGACTTCACCAGTCTGTACCGTTCTCGGTGTTCGTTGATGTATAATGTGCCTCTTACCATGTGGTAATCGCTTCCAGATTTCAATTTATTGATCACAGATACATCATTGAATATGTTCCGATTCGTAGACATGATGTAGTCAATCTCTCGTGGAACAGGACCCAGCCAGGTCCAGTTTCGGAGCGACTGTTTCTTGAAAAAGGAGTTCATCATGTAGAGTCCCTCCTTTTCCATGAAATTAGCGAGCATCTGTCCCCTCTGGTTCCGTTGTCCAAATCGCCCCACTTTCAACACTGTCTCGCTTCATTCAAGGTACTAGAGGTATGCATGGCCGTGGAAATGTCCTCATACATAACCTCTACATCATCATCTGGATGCGATGATGTGGGTGCGGAAACCTGGATGACGTTCAGCGAATTCCGTTTGGTAAATTTGTGTATCAAAAGATAGATGTCACTTTAATGTCGAGCGTATACCAGATAACATCGAACGCAACAAAGGCACTAAAGTGTTCGCAAAAGATCTGTCTATCGGTCAGAGCCAGTTGACGCGGCTGAAAACCCACAACGGCGAACTCATTGTATTTGGACCTGTAATTCGGAGGGAGGTTGAGAGTTTCTATGGACAGTTGTACACATCGACTTGCAAGCCTACTGATAGTTTGGCTAAAGTCAAACTGTCAAACTGACCCGGCATTAGGTATAATCTTCGGTAGAAGATATCCCGGATGTCAGCTTATACGATATTAGTATGGCTCTCAAACAGATGAAGAACAACAATGCTTCTTAAAGACCTTCAGCGAATGTTTAATTCCGTTATCCTAGAAAGCACGGTGTCAAAAGCGTGTCTATAAACTGTTCTCTACGATTCGAGTTCTCGAACAAGCCGGATTCCGAAAAGTATTAAAAGTTCCAGAAAGTATTTAGTACCATAGACCACATCTTTACGCTGCGGCAGATTATACAGTAGACCGAGGAGTATAATCGGCCACTTTGCTTGGCGTTCGTGGACTATGAGAAAGCCTTCGATTCGGTGGAAACATGGGTCGTGTTCAAATCTTTGCAGAGATGCCAAATCGACCACTGGTATATACATGCGTTGGAGTGTTTGTGTGAAAACACCACCATGTCAGTCGTATACAAGACCAAAGCACAGCGTCTATCCAACTGCAACGTGGAGTGCGACAGGGAGATGTTATCTCCCCGGAACTCTTCTCCGCGGCGCTGGAAGACCTTTTTAAGCTTTTGGAGTGGAACGGACAGGGCATTAACATCAATGGCGAGTACAACACACATCTACGGTTTGCCGATAACGTCGTCATTACGTTTTGAAACACCAATATACTTTAAGTAACGCACGGATTACGTGTAACGCAGTAAAAATAGCACTGAGATTATAAATACTAATACTGAGGTTATAAAGTCTAATAGGCCTAATAGATAGGACAATTCATTCGAGATTTTCATAATACTTTGTCATGTTAGCGGACGTCATGATATTAGATTTTGTATAAATGTAATATTGTCACTATACCGGATATAACTCTATCAATAGATAAGTTTTGATTTCGTAAGGTTTTCATTTCTACTCTCTGATCGCCATATTAATGTTCAAATTTACGTTTTTCTTGCAAATAGACACAGAAACTTCAATTTTATTAATCTATATAGGTGTTATAGATGTTAACTCACTGCCGTGACCGACGTGTGTCATGTAGAAAGTGACAAGCACTTTGTCCAGTGTCTCAGTGACAATCATATGAGCGGGACAGGCTTTTCCAGTCTTATATATCTGACGCTCAGGCGCAAGACGTTTACCCTTACCCTGAAATATTACATAACGATATTAGTAACCTTCCTCAAAATGTCAGCCACGTAGTTCCCGATCCCGTGGAAATATGAACATGTTCTTAGAAGCGAATGTTGTCACTTTGCTTCAAGTCACTTGTAGATAGTTGGAAACTTTCATGTTTATAATGTTGGTAGGAAACTTTTACATTAATAATGTTGGTAGGAAACATTCACGTTTAAAATGTTGGCAGGAAACATTTACGTTTGTGATATTAGTAGGACACTTTCACATATTATATTATTGATAGGAAATTTTCACATTTATAACATAAATATAAAACATTGTGTAATTTTTCTACCAACATCATCAATGTATTGATGATGTTGGTAGAAAAATTACACACTTGCAATATTTTGTAGGAAACATTATTGATTGGAAATTGTATTGGTTGGAAACTTTCACATAAATAATATTAGTAGAAGAATGTCGAATTATTCTGCAAAAAAACAATTGTACCACAAAACCCAAAATACTGATATACCCTAAACTAGATGCAAAAGAGATAGTTTTAGACCATTCAATATACTTACTCACTCATATCTTTAAACTATTAATTTAGCCAAGTTAACTGCCTCATTGGTCTAGTGGTTATCATGATCGACTACAGACATGAGGTCCTGGGTTCGAGTCCCGGGTCGGGCTAATTAAAAAATCAATATTGAGTTTTCTTTTACGATTTTCTCAATATTTCCCCGAAGTTGGGGAGTTAGCGGTGTGATCCAACCTCGTGCCTGGGATAGCACGCTAAGCCGTCAGTCCTGCGCCTCATCTCTCTCCGGTCGTGTCAGATTCCCGTGATATCGGACTATGAGAGTGAAGGAACAGAGAGTGCATTTGTGTACTATACCTATCAATCCGCAGTGGAGCAACTTGGTGGGTCTATGCTCTAAAAACCCTCGCTCCTCGGAGTGAGGAGGCTTGTGCCCACCAGTGGGACGTTAATGGGCTGCTACTTACTTTTTTTTCGCAATGTACATAGTTAAGTATGGGTTTTAATAATAATATTATTTATTGTACACCTTAAAAGAAATAGTTACATGTTATGATCAAAGTTTTCCCATATACCAACGAGTTCGAGAGCTAACGCAGGTGACATCATAGGGAACTCCTGATTTATAATTTTAGTAAGAGAATTTTGGGTATTATATATTAGTAGGATTGTCAAACTCGCCTGGTATACATATATCCCAGACTGGCTGCACATGTAGTGAGAGCGAATCCCCTCAATAGTCTGCTTGCTGGCAGTGGTCTTTCGGAACCTGAACTTGGTCTCCTCCTGTATCTCGCTTTTGTACAACATGAAATCTACCAAATATAACGGACATTATGAATAGTACCTGGTCCATTAATTTTCAATCAAAAACTTCAAAGGGGGCCTATACACCGTTACTATAACAAACTGCTCTAATGCAATAGATGCCAATGTCTGTACGTTCCTTACATTTAAATGTTTTATTTACTAAAATTAACGAGCCCCCATGTATGGATGATGCTATGTTAAACGAACAACTAACCTGGTAGGTACCAAAACTAAATACATATTTTTACTTTACCTTTAATACATAGGATATTCTGGTGTACCAGGCTGATAAAGCTAGTATCTAAATTTGTATTCACTGAATCTAACGTGTGGCAATCCTTATGACAATTTTTCTTTTTTAAACAAGGAATTATGTGTTGTCTTTATAATATGTTTAAAACAATATTACTTGGATTGATTTCCAACGGTATGTCAATATTATTATTATGCTCAATAGGAGCATGTCTAATATGGATACTAGTTCTAGGCTAAAGTTGTAAATAAATATGATAGCGAAATAGCTATCTTCCGTTTAAAATAATTGAATAGGTGGAACCTAACTTTGTAAATATTATTATAAGAATTAGCACACTTGCTAAAGTCAAATGAGGTAAAATTTATTATTGTATGTACACAAATTGTACATTGTCATATTTAGCTTATACCTAAGTAAATTTTCATTGTTAGGCAAATTCTGACAATATACGTATACATATATGATCTAATATTCATATCCACCGTGATGATATACTAAAATATGAGTGTTTGAATACTTAATGAAATGAAATGAAACGGAACGAAATTTAATAATATGAAGTGAAACGAGACGTGACAGAATGATACGATACGAAAATAAATGAAATGAAACATGAAGTGAGATGAAGTGACATTTGAAAAATAAAATTTAACACTAAGTTTATTGACTTCCGGTTACACAGTGATATTGGTTGTATTGGAGAGGAGGGAGAGGTGAGGTGCGGTGAGAAGAGGAGATTATAAAAGAGGTGTACCTGATTAGTCTACTACAGTGTGTTAACTACAAAGTGCTACATTATTGTCATACTGTGCAAGTAAAATTTATTTGAATTTAGTGCGTTTAAATTATACAGCTTCGTCAGAAAATTAAAAGTTGACAATTAAATGACAAAAGGCCTCCAAAAATTGAAAATTAAAGTGACATCAAAATTTGTAAATGAAATAAAAATTGGAAAACAATATCAAATATTTGAAATTAAAATTACCATTTGAAAATGACAAAAAATTATGGTCAAAACACTCCGTTATTAAACTTTTAATTATATAAATCGATATTTATTGTAAATAGATTTTACTTCTTTAATATGCAAGCTCCCCACTCTTACAAAGTCTCATTCCGACGCGAGCAGCCGAACGGAGCGGAGCTCCATGTAATTGCTTTGAAATGAAATGCAATAAAGTGATTAATTAAATCAAAAATGTTATTATTTATCGTTACTATGGAGGATTATGAGAATAACTGTTGAAGTCACTGTTTTTGAAAACAATACTGCTTTTCGGTTGTAGAAATCATCGTAAGTAAATCAGCATCCCAGGATCTCAATTCTGGGATACGTGTAGTGATTAAACTCCAAAAACCTAGCCAATGAGTGAGGGGGAGTGTCCCTAGCAGTGGGAATTTAACAGGCCGTTATTATTCTAATCCTCACCATCCATAGTGCTGAACTCCAGCTGTTGTACTTGTTCGGTCACGTGATGACGATGCAGTAAGTGTGCGCTAAAGTTCGCTCCATAACTCACTCGCTCAGAACAAAGCGGGCAAAAGAAAGCTTTACGTTTTTCCACCTAGTGCAGTGAAATATAGAGAAAAACTTAGATTATTTAAACTTTATGTATATTAATATAATAATCTAAAGAAAGGTTATTTATTAATAAAATCTTTTTTTAAGTTTTAAGGTACATGCTCATTGTTAATGGTATATATCTACCGCACACTAAACAGTCGGCAGACTAGCGATAAATATGATTATCTATACAACACTGGTATGTCTACAATCTCATTGATAACAAATATGTTGAAATTAAATACTATTTCACCAAATTTTTATAGACCAGTCGCCAGTTACGATAAATATGTTTAAAAGTGCAAAAATAATAGTTTGCAGTATAGTACTTATAACAAAAAGGTAACCGATCCGTGCCATAGACAATAAAAAGGTTAAATTAAGGAACAATTGTAGTTTAGTTTATATAATTTAATCCGATCTGCCTGTATGTAAAAATAAAAATACATTATTTACATATAACTAAGATGAGGCTGTGGATTTAGTAAATAAATAAATAAATTTATTAATTTCTAATGGTTTAGCTAGCTTAACTAACTTCGAATCCATGTGCCTTCCACAGGTGGTTGTTAAGTATTTGCTTCTGGCTGAAGTCGCGTCCGCAAATGTGACACTTCTTGCGATCACGCGACGAGTACTTCGGTGTGTGATCGTTGCAAAGTTTCACTGAATATTAATCATCTATTATCTATACATATATACAAAAATCAATTTCTGTTCGTTAGTCTCGCTAAATGATGACCACCGAAGGGGAGAATGAAAGGAAATTGCACGCAGCAGATGCGAATGTCGAGACGGTGTTTTTCCACTGCGAAATGCCTTTGCGCACACCTGCCACGAGGCAGGGAGTGTGGGACTCACTGGCAAAGCCAAAATACCCACTAACACCCAGCGACAGCCTCCTTACGCTTAATTGGGAGTGTGAGAAGCTCCCTTGCGCATTCACCCTGACACTCCCGGATAAAACCGACTGATGACGTTCAAGAAGGGGACAAGAGGCGTTCGTAAAGACGCCTCTTTCCACCAGTCTCCTCCTCCAAAAGAGAGCAGCATCTGCTGGAGCTTCCCGTTCTCACTCCATTACGCCCTTCAAAGAAATAACGGTTTCGCAGAAAGAGGCAACCGCATCCCATCCTATCTCACTGTCAAGCATGGCGCCTACTATACTTGGCAGTGAGAGATCCGCTCCGATGAGGGTCACCAGAGGATGTCGCTGTGATCCCCAAGCTGGACATTCTCGGCACTACACTGATGGCAGATAGGAGACTCTTCATGTTTTGCTATCTGATGCTAGTACTAGCCGAAACATCCGTGTCCGGTCAGTACTTGCACCAGCCTAAAGGTAAGCGATCCAGGTAGAGATGGATGTGTGGAGTGCCAAAATTAGACCAGATTAGGAATGAGTATATGAGAGAAAGTATGAAAGTAGCACCAGTGACCGTGAAGATAAGGAGTGAAAGGCCATTTTGGTATGGACACGTCGACAAGAAGAGAGGATATCCATGTATGCAAGAGGGTCCTAAATATGATGGTAAGCGGCAGGACCGGGAGAGGGCGAAAAAAAAGTGTGGGTGAACTGTGTGAAAGAGGATAAGGGATGTGAATGTAGAAATGACAGCTGATAGAGGTGGCGAAAGGAAACATGCTGTGCCGACCCCATCTAGTGGGACAAGGGCAAGGAAATGATGAGTTTCGCTAAAACTCGAGAACTGTTTACTAATAAACTAATGGCGGAAATTTTTAATAATTGTGTTGATTGTGGTGTATTTCCTGACTTAATGAAGTACAGCAAAATAATACCGATGTTTAAGTCAGGCAGTACTACTAACCCTAGTAACTTTAGGCCAATATCGGTTCTCCCAACCTTTAGTAAAATATTTGAAAAAATAATGTTGAACCAGTTGCTAAAACATTTCAAAAATTATAATTTATTACATAATAAGCAATTTGGCTTTACTCGAGGTCGCTCGACTACCGATGCTGGCGTACAGTTATTACTCAATATCTACGAGGCCTGGGAGGATTCACGTGACGCGCTTGGCGTTTTCTGTGATCTGTCTAAGGCCTTCGATTGTGTTCAGTATGAAACTCTGATCGGGAAATTGCGACACTATGGCCTCGCGGGCACAGCATTAGACCTGATGAGTTCTTATTTAACCAATAGAACGCAAAAGGTCTGTGTCAATGGCAAGCTTTCTGCGGGGTCGGTGACAAAAATGGGAGTCCCACAGGGTTCCATATTAGGACCATTTCTGTTCCTCATTTATATCAATGACCTTCCTTACTTTGTTAAGGGTGATCATGAGATTGTTCTGTTTGCTGATGATACTTCGCTATTGTTTAAAGTTAATAGACGACAAACAAATTATGACGACGTAAACAGCTCTCTCAATAAAGTGGTACAATGGTTTGAAGCTAATAATTTATTGCTCAACGGAAAGAAAACAAAATGTGTAAAGTTTACTCTTCCTAATGTGAAACAAACGCAAACCATTGTTAAACTTAATAATGAGGAACTAGACCTTGTAGATAGTACCGCTTTCTTAGGTATAACATTAGATAATAAATTACAGTGGGGGCCCCATATAAGTGGTCTATCGAATAGGCTCAGCTCCGCGGCTTACGCTGTTAAAAAAATTCGTCGTCTGACAGATGTTGATACTGCCAGACTGGTATATTTCAGCTATTTTCACAGCATTATGTCATACGGTATTCTACTTTGGGGTAATGCTGCTGATATAGATGCAATATTTGTGCTGCAGAAAAGGGCCGTTCGTGCGATTTACAATATGGGTCCAAGAGAGTCGCTAAGAAACAAATTCAAGGCAGTTAACATAATGACAGTTCACTGCGTATATATATTAGAAAACTTGTTGTACGTACATAAAAACATTGACTCTTTTAATAAAAAGAGTGAATGTACATCATATAACTTACGAAACCAAAACAAACTTGTTATAAATTCTAGTAGGCTGCATAAGATTAACAACTCATTTAAGGGTAACTGTATACGTTTCTATAATAAACTCCCACAAGACGTTCTAAAGATGTCAATTAATAAATTCAAAGTCTTTGTTAAAAGAAAGTTGATAGAAAAATCGTATTATAAGTTGCAAGATTACCTAGACGATAGAAACGCTTGGGAGTGAACAAATTGCTCTAATTTTAATTAAAATATAGTAAACTAATTTGTTATTGTAATGATGATGGTAAAAAAAAAAACCCGACTGAGTTTGTTGTGGGTTCTTCTCGGATCAGGGCGCGAAGGAACCCTCGTAACTTTAGATTTTAAGCCGATCTTGAGTACCGTCATCAGATGTATATTAGAATCAGAGTGTGGAAAAAAAATATAATTTGACGATTCAAAAGTGCTGTAATATGCCTACTTGAATAAAGATATTTTGATTTGATTTAATTTGATTTAATAGGGCCAATTTTGGTTTTGAATTTTTTGTAGAAGTCCAGGGAAGGTTTAAATGGTGAATATGAATATCTAGCTTGGATCATAATAAAAACAACAATTTCGCCTCCACTTAGAAACTATTCCGACCTATCAAACATTTGACGGTATACTTTTGTTTTTGACATTTGACATTGACAACCAACAATTTCTGAACGCAACTATAACATTTGAGTTTGTCGGGAATTCTTGTTGTACCGGTTAAGTTTTGAACACTTTTCTTACTAAAGCTGTAAAATATTATATATTAATTCTGAGGCAGTACGAAGTTTGCCGGATCCGCTAGTAAGGAATATAGACGTGCCAACAGTACGCTTGCTCGTTCTTTGCCGAACGTTTGCCAGCTTAACAGTTGAAGTGAACAGTTGTGGGCCCGGAATAGATAATAGAAGAACATAACTTACGTCCGTGTTTCATCCTCAGATGTGTGAAGCAAGCCTTCTTACTGTTGTATACATTCTCGCAGAAGTGGCAAGCGTACTCCCTACCGTCTTTCTCAGAGATTGTATTGTGGCATCTGTGAAGATAGATAAATTATTTATTACAAAAAATATGACAAATATATTTTTTTTTCTTTTTGAACTTTAACATCGTAAGGAAATATAGAGAAATACGTTTATAGAAAAATGTAAAAATAGATTATGTGGTCAAACAAGGTACAAACCTTTGTTAACCACATAATCTATTTTTAAAAAGATTAGGTTATGTGAACAAAAAGTTATGTGACCAAAAGAGGTAGTCAATAGATAAGTTATGTGGACCAAAGTGTTAGTCAATAGATAAGTTATGTGATCAAAGGTTAGACGACAGATAAGTTATGTGAACAAAAGAGTTAGTCATCAGATAAGTTATGTGAACAAAAGATTTGGTCAACAGATGAGTTATGTGAACAAAAAGTTATGTGACCAAAAGAGGTAGTCAATAGATAAGTTATGTGAACCAAGCTGTTAGTCAATAGATAAGTTATGTGATCAAAGGTTAGACGACAGATAAGTTGTGTGAACAAAAGAGTTAGTCAACAGATAAGTTATGTGAACAAAAAGTTATGTGACCAAAAGAGGTAGTCAATAGATAAGTTATGTGGACCAAATTGTTAGTCAATAGATAAGTTATGTGATCAAAGGTTAGACGACAGATAAGTTGTGTGAACAAAAGAGTTAGTCAACAGATAAGTTATGTGAACAAAAGAGTTTGTCAACAGATTAGTATAGTAACAAAAATGTTAAGTTACGTATATAAAAAAAATTATGTGAACCAAAAAGGTGAAGCTTTATACCGTCAAAAGACAATTATTTTTACACACACACACACACACACACACACACACACACACACACACACACACACGCACACACTTATAACATATTCTGTGTATTTTGGCACGCAAATTATTCAATAAATAGGTTTCCATTTAATTTACCTGTTGAGATGATCAGTCAAATTCCTCAGTGATGCACCGCATAGATTGCACTCTCGCACTCTACGCCCGGTCCTGGGTTCCAGTCCGTGGACTAAACGAATGTGATGATGAACCTCCTCAACTGTGGGTAGTTGGAGATCGCAATATATGCAAGAGGTTTCATCTAGCGCTTCTATTTCATGCTTGTCTTCCATATCATCTACATACATAAAACATAAAAATGGACTTAGAGATTTAGCAGATTCCTTTTGCGATGTAGACGGTCACCATGTGCGGTTGCTTTGACAATAAGAAACTCGCTCATTTGTCGAAAAAATCTAAAAATCTAATCTCCAAAACTAATCGCGATTGAATTAAGATTTAACAGATTCCTTTCGCGATGTAGACGGTCATTAAGTGCGGTTGCTTTGAGTTTACTAAAGTTACTCAATCATCGCGAGATATTCAAAACTAATCACAATTAAGTTGAGATCTATCAGATTCCTTTCACGATGTAGACGATCACTAAGTACGGATAGTAATAGCCTATTAAATTCAATAATTTGCTAAGCACGAGATTACACAAACTTATGGCGTTTGACGTGAAATTTAGCAGACTCCTGTCGCGATGTAGACGGTCACTATGTGCGGTCGCTTTGAGACTACTAAACTCACTTATTTATCGAGAAATCTACCAAACTAACCGCGATTGAATTGAGATTTATCAGATACCCATCGCTATGTAGGCGGTCACTATGTGCGGTTGCTTTGAGACTATTAAACTCACCCATTTATCGAGAGATCTCCAAAACCAATCGCGATTTACTTGAGATTTAGCAGACACCTTTCGCGATGTAGACGATCACTAAGTACGAATAGCTCTAGCCTATTACATTCACTCATTCACTCAGCACGAAATTACATAAACTAATGGCGATTAACTTGAGATTTATCCTTTACTTAGATTAAGATACCTTTTGCAACGTAGACGATCACTAAGTACAGATGGTTAGAGACCTCTAAACTCACTCTTTCAACGTATGAGACTACTAAACTTAATCAATCATCGCGAGACTGTCAAAACTAATTGCGATGGACTTGAGATTGAGCAAGACACCTTTCGCGATGTAAACGATCACTAATTTTGGACGGTTTGATACTATTATCTCATTCAATAAAATGTCATTACATCTTTTATTCAATAAGCCATTACTTACCATCGTCCTCTTCATACATGTGTTCTGTGGTCTTTCTAGAAGCAATCACCTTACGATTGCTTGTCTTATCTGAAGAGTTTGGGTTATCCTCTTCCTCCAGTATCGTCTCGTCCAGGTATTCCTCATCTAATTTATATACAGTGAAATCTGGATAAATGAGATCTGAACGAATCTATATTTATAATCACTTAGTTCTATTTACACGAGAGCCAAAGCCAGGGCCGGATTTAGGGATTTAGGGAATTAATGTTTGTTTCAACCGTTATCTTTATTCACTTCATGTCATGATGACATTTGAATAAAGTTAGTAAGTAGCAGCCCGTTAATGTCCCACTACTGGGCACAGGCCTCCTCACTCACATATGAGAGTGTTTTTAGAGCATAAATCCACCACGCTGCTCCTTCACTCTCATAGTCGGATGTGACGGGAAATCGACACTTGCGGAGAGAGATCAGGCGCAGGACCGACAGCTTAACGTACCGTCCGAGGCACGGGGGTGGATCAACTTCGGGCAGATATTGAGAAAATTTTTATAGAAATCTCAACATCAATTTTTGAAGTGGCCCTACTCGACCGTTGTGGGTCTTGAACTCAGGACCTCACTGTTGTCGAACATGCTAGACCCATGAGGCAGTCGACATTTGAGTATATCATCATAATATGAGTTGATCTTATTACATTGATATACATAATATATGATGATATACTCAAATGGCTCAGCAAAGTCATTCAGCGGGCGATTGTAAGGTCTTGGATGCTTGGAGTTTCTCTACACGATCAAATCAGAAATGAGAAGCTCCGTACCAAAAAGTAAAGTCACCGACATAGCCCTTCGAATCTCGAACCTGAAGTGGCAATGGGCGTGGCAATGGCTAGTAGGTGCTGGACGGCGCAGTGCTGGCAGTCCCCCCCTCCACAAGGTAGACCAATGACATCAAGAGGGTCAATGGTAGCCGCTGGAGCTAGACGGCACAAGATCGGGCCTTGTGAACATCATTACGTGAGACCTATGTCAGCAGTGGACGTCCATTGGTTAAAGCGCCGACGACGATACTCAAATGAGGAAATCTCAAAGGCGGGAATGTAATCTTTCAGTTCATGGACTTTATTACAATAAATTATTTATAAGAGATCTTTGTCCGTCCGTGTATATCTACAATACAATAAATTATTGCCGGTACAGATAAGAGATTTATAGTATATCTTGCGAATTTTTCAAGCTTTTGTCTGCACTGACCATCGTGGCATTGACAACAGTACGCTGAGTGGTATTTGTATGTTTGTTAAATGTCCAAAAACTATTATTTGGTTTCACAATAAATTTTTGAAGTGAAACTTCTTAAGGCGTATGAGGGTAATTTTTTTAAGGGTGAAACGCGTGAGAAACCTCACGACGATATGCAGCGTTTTTTATACTAATTGGTTTGAAGTGTTTAAATATTTACAAATAACAATGTCATTTTAATTTACCACTCGACATTTTTAATAATTTAATATACTATTTTTCATGTAATAAAAAATATTTCATAAACACTTTTCTAAATTTTTTAATTAAAAAACAAAGTTTTAATAAATAATTTGTAATATTGACAAATAACACATGGCATTTTTATTTACAATTCGTCATTTCAGATTTCAATAAAATATTTGTATTCATTTTCGGCACTTAATATTTTAATGACCATTAAATTCCTAACATATCTTCTTTTTTATCTCCCTCTTAAGTCTTGGAAATGTAAAGTTTTAGATTTGTATAAATATAAACAAGACTTAACTGCCTCATTAGTCTAGTGGTTAGCATGGTAGACTACAGACATGAGGTCCCGGGTTTGAGTCCCGGGTCGGGCCAATTCAAAAATGGATATTGAGTTTTCTATTAAGATTTTCTCAATATTTGCCCGCAGTTGGGAAGTTGGCGGTGTGTTCCACCCCCTTGCCTCGGAGAGCACGTTAAGCCGTCGGTCCTGTGCCTGATCTCTCTCCGATTGTGTCGGATTACCGTCACATCAGACTATGAGAGTGAAGGAATAGAGAGTGCACTTGTGTACTATGCCTGCCAATCCGCAGTGGAGCAGCGTGGTGGGTCTATGCTCTAAAAACCCTCTCTCGTATGAGTGAGGAGGCCTGTGCCCAACAGTAGAACATTAGTGGGCTGCTACTTAAATAAGACTTTAGTGTGCCAAAGAATTTTCACTTCTGACACGTGTACTTGGTACGCGCAGGAACTTTTCATTTTTAACTAAAATGTCGACTAAAAATGGTAATTTCATGTAGATAATAATTCGTGGCTAAGGTAAGCCTCTAGACCTCTAAATCCGGCCCTGGCTAAATTGAACTATTGCTTATGCCAAGTTATGTAAAAACAATGTTATACGTAATATATATAAAATTGTTCTGATTTCATGATTTCGCACAGATTTTACATATTTATAGTATCTAACCGTCTTGTCTTTTAATACCTCTAACGTTCACTACTACTCAGTCTCCCTTCCCCCCCCCCACCCCCCCGTCTTAAAACGTAACACAACTAATGGAAAACTTCAAATCTATTCAACTTTTATAATATATCTCCCATCCAAGTTTGCGTTGCCCGATCACACTTTTTGTAACGCTCCCGTCACGCATTCACCAGCTTACTCCCCGTTGTATTAACTGGAACGCACTCTTGATCTTTTGAAGTGAAAACTTCTTTACCATCTTTGTAATTTGAATGTCGATGAAACGGAAAAGCTAAGATTTGACGTGGGAGAGAAAGAGATAGCAAGCATAGTGTTAGTTTTGTTCATACAGTTTGTTCGCGTTAAGAATGAAGTGAGTCGTTATTCTTGACCTTGTAATTTGAAGATGTGAATGTTTAGGGCACGGGGCTAGAATGATGACTCATTACACTCTTAACGCGAACATATACAATTTTCCTCTTGCCGACATTTTATATTCGTCTCATTATCTTGAAGCTAACATTTTTGAAGGTGTGAATTCTACCACGAGTGACTAACCTTTTATAATTTGAAGCATGTCCATACTCTTCAAAGTTTGATTCTTGAAGGAGAGGCTCTTCTCCAACTTCTCAACGCAGTTCGCACAAATGTATTTGTAATCATTCGTAACCTGTTGTCAATGAAATGCTACAGACATGACGATTTTTAAGGTTATGTTAGTTTTTTTGGTGTGCCATTTCCCAGGGACTAAACCTAAGCTAACATTAGAAAACTATGATTTAAAGGTAAGATTAGGTTACTTTTAGGCTATTTTTGTCGCTAGGAAAGGCCACCGCAATAAAAAGAACTAATCTAACCTAACAAAAAAATTAGGATATTTAGGTTACGTAAGTTTATTTTTTATGCTGCGTTGGCGTTTTCCAGCGATAAAAAGAGGCTATTAAAACTTAGGTTAGTTTAACATTAAAAAATGACTATTTTTAAGGTTATTTTTAATTTTATTGCTGCGATGGCGTTGTCCAGTGACAAAAAGAGGTTAAAAGAACTATTGTAATCTAACCTTAATAATCTGAATTAGTTTAGGTTAAGGTTAGGCTAGTTTTATTTATTGCGGTGGCGTTTTCCAATGACAAAAAAACTAACCTAAACCTAACATTAAAAAATGACTAATTTTAAGGCTAGGCCAGTTCTTTTTTGCTGCTGGTGCGTTTTCCAATAACAAAAAGAAGGCAAAGGAACTAAGCTAATCTTGAAAATTGTCATGTTATTACGATAGTAGCTATAGCAGCTAAGTAAGAATGACGCACATCTTGTTAAAATGGAGAATACAATATTATTCTTTCATTCGTTGCAGTTTAAATAGAATGCTTTGAATTCATTATATATGACGCTTGATATTAACACAGTTTATTCAAATGTTAATTGTTTAAATACTTTATTATTTATAGTTTGATAGAAACGATTGAAAATTTCAACAAGATATAGCGATTGTGACCTCATAGTGAAAATTGAAATATAACTAAGAAATATTTAAAAAGCTAACCTTAATATTAAAGCAGGTTTTAAGCATTTGCGCGTAATTCTCCTCGTTGTTTGCATAATTAACAAATAGGTCGCATAAATCGCTTGTACTCATACATGTAATGCAACCTACAAAGTCCTCTTCGTCCTCCATATTTAGCCTTTTCCTAAATACGAATGAATTTCATACATCATTTTGAAATATATTTTCAAAATTCGAACCTTTTTTGTTTTAAAAAACAATCGATTTCGTTCGGAATAAAAAAGTTGATTAATTTAATATAATAATTTTATTGCAAGAAATAATTAAATAGGTATAATTTTAATTTTAATTTTTCAACGATATTGAGTTAAACAAAATTATGTAATTGTTTAAAGAATATTTTCGATTGAAAGATCTAACAAGAATTTGTTATGCATAATCTACCCCATATTCCCCATACCCAATATTCATACCCCATAAATTTTGTTTAATTAATTTATACACATCGTTATTTAATTTCTAAAAAAAATATTGAAGTAGTTATCATAATAAATTATAACTTTTATTTTTGATGCCGCCATTAATGCTTACACAGATATGTGTAATCTGTATTTTCATGTCTAAAAGTTTTGTTATCTATGCAATGTTTTATGTTGCTATTGTAGTGTCATTAAATTTGGAGTAAATACTTACATATTTCCTCCAAATTTAATTTAGTAGTGTTTAGTACTGACCCACAGATGTAAAATATCAAATTCACCTCATGTAATTCCAAATGACAAAAATAAATGTGAATATGTTTTATAATATTTATTTAGAATTAATTAATATATTGCCGATACTCTATACACTAACACGAACATTACATAAAAATATGTCTCGTATTTCACTATCTAAAACAACTTATTTAGAAAATACGTTCACAAGTAGTAAACAGTAAAATATGCTATACTTTGGGTTCGATCTACTTCATCTCTCTCTCACAAAATGCAAATTATGTATCAATAATAGTTCGCTTCCTAAAATTGTATGTAAAAATATAATATCAATTTAAGGACATACATTATTTTATAGCTTATCTACATTTACTTTTTAATTATGTAAAAGATGAATTTGCGGAAATATTTTTAGTGTAAGGTATTTTTATATTTATGATCTTTATGTATTGTGTATACTGTTTGTTTCCATAAAGAAGCGAAATAAAAACAAACTAAAACAGGAATCTCTATTTATAAAAAACAATATAAGTAACATGAAAAAGTCCCACAGACAATTTATTTTTTAATATGGCAATATTATACATATATAATCTGTCAAATTGTTTAAACGTCAATGTCATATTCATAATGTTTAGTCTACGAGCCAAAAGTAAAAAACAATATTTTGTATTCAAATTAATCAGCTATACGAGTTTAATATTATACCTACAAGTTTAGAAAGCAGTCGAGTGAGTACGCTTAATGTGATAGGAAAGGTTACTGACCTTCTCATTGTTTTTAAATGGTTTATTATTTAGTCAAAATATAACTTTTTGATAAATTTTAGTGTTTGTGATATTAAATAAAAATGAAATTCAAGATCGACAGAGGCCTTTTACCAATAAAAATACATTTCTTCTTCTTTTTTGCTGGTAAGTAACGTGATAATTAATTTTTATTAACTATGTACTATTCAATTATTGCAGCGTAAATTAATCATTAGCTAATTAGGGTGAAGTTTATCGTATAATTTATTAGACAATTTAATTGTTTATCAATTTTCATTATGAGTTTTCACAATCTCTCTATATATAATGTTAGTTAAATATAATAGTTTTTATTCAACAACTTAGTTCACATACATTTGTTTTAAACTCGTAGTGGATGACATTTGATATTGATACAATTTTAAAAATATTAATATGGTACATTTATTGAATATGTATTTCAAAAAAATAAACAGTGCAATGTTAAGTAAGCTCACAGAAAAAATTTAAAATTTAAGTAATATATTACTTGTTTAATATATAATTTTACTGTTTATTGAGAATATATCTATTATTTAAAAATTCGAGTAAGGTAAAGATAATTATACTGCTCTAGGTTTATGTGTGTTGTTTTGTTTTTTATTAAACATTAAATATTGATTATAACTATTAATAACATTTCTAAAAACTGCTGTTTTAATTTACCACATGCATAAAGATATAGTCACTATATCTTACTAACACTATATCCACTATATTATAGTGGATATAGTGTTAGTAAGACTTTTTGGAGGATTAATAAAAGATGAACTATCCATCGCACTAATATATGTCTTGTTATATCTTTAAGGGTGTGTATTAGGTGAAATCTCCCAGGGGGATTGAATTTTCGACATTTAAAACAATTATCATATTTATACATAAACTTTCATCAAGAATCACTCTATCTATTGGACCTGTATGATGATGATGAGAAACCGTATGAAACTCAGTTTAGTAACTTTTGAGTTTGCTTTGTAATGTGTGAGGATATATAAAGAGAGGATAGACAAAGTGCTTGTTGGCCCTGCTGGCGTTTTGCTAGCAAAGGTTCTGGGTTCGGTCCCCAGTAGAGCGAATTTAGAAAATTACATTTTCTAATTTGTCTGTGTTAGGAGTGGAAAGCCTTGGCCATTGCTAGTTACCACCAGCAAGGAGATTTGTGTTCCGATATGATGCTGTGTACAAACCATAAGGGGTAAATTGCCTCTTACCAGATTAGCGCCCTTCCATCTTTGACTGTATCATCAAGTGTGATCACAGTTGTGTTTAACCTGTGAGCAGTTTTAAAAAATTTCAAATTTATGCTTGAAAGGTAAGCATTTATACTCATATATGACCTTGAATTGTATTGATAGTGTTTTTACAGATTTCACTAACATTTCCTAAACCATCACATAGTCAGGGGACCCATTATGTATATAAACAGTTCTCTTAGCGAGCCACTAAATATACTTAGAGTATCCTTTAGCTATAGAAACAATCCCTTTAACCGGCACCTAAATGTACTTTGGGGATCCTTGAGCTATAGAAGAAATCCTTTTAAATGTCATCTAAATGTACTCAGGGAACCCCTTATCTATAGAAACAATCCCTTTAACTGGCACCCAAGTATAGTCAGGGGATCCTTGAGCTATAGAAACAATCCTTTTAACTGGCACGGAACCCCTTATCTATAGAAACAATCCTTTTAAGTGTCCCCTGAATTTACTCAGGAAACCACTTATCTATTGAAACAATCCCTTTAACTGGCACCTGAATATACTTTGGAACCACTTAGCTATAGAAAAAATCCTTTTAACTGTCCCCTGAATTTACTCAGGGAACCACTTATCTATAGAAACAATCCCTTTAACTGGCAAATAAATATAGTTAGGGTACTCCTTAGATATAGAAACAATCTCTTTAACTTCCTCAATTTACTTAGTGAACCCTGTATCTATAGAAATAATCCCCTTAATCCCTAAATGTATTTAGGGTACCCCTTAGCTATAGAAACAGTCCCCTGAGATGTACTTACCACTTACCAGGTTAGCAAGCTACCACCTTAAACTGTATCATAATTTACCATACAATGTTAAATCTTATGAAAGTATATTTTTTGCTGTTGTTTTTTCATTTCATTAACTTTCAAATCACAACAAGTTGTTAATAATTTTTCACTTCAAAAGAAACACATTGTATTTGTATGCATTTATTGCTAAATTATATCATGGATACATTAGAAATAATGTCCCCGATTCGGTTTCATTTGCATATCAATCTGAACTATAAAGGGGGGGTCAAGGTTGAGAAATTGTCCCCCCTTAGAGCAATTCAGTGGCATTATATTATTACTTTGACCTAGTATACTCCTGCAGGTTTGTTCAGACAATGTTTTAGAAGTGAAAATGTGTATTGAAAAAGATTGAACTGTCACAATTTTAGATTTAAATGCGATAATCTGGTAAGAGACAGAACACACAATTGTGACAGGTTAGAAATTGACTGTAATCTCATCTGGTGGTTATACAGTCTGAAATGAAAGTGTGCTAACCTGGTGAAAGGTAATTTAGCTCTGATGACTTTTACACCTTTATAAATCCTTGCTTTTCTGCATGTCAATACTGTTAAAGTGGCCACTAGTATACACTAATAATATAAGGAGGAAACATTTCTGTTTATTAAGTGTTTACACAAAAACTACTAGGCAGATTTCAAAAATTTTTGCACCATTAGGAAGCTGCATTTTCTCTGAGCGACATTGGCTACATTTCTTTCTAAAAAAAAATGGGGAACCCTAAGAAAAATGCATTAATGTAACTCAAGGTGTGAAAAAATTAGTCACAGAAAAGCTGCAGAAACGCGTGACCATAGAACAAAAAAATGTTTTACAATATTATAGAACGTGTTATTATCTACCAAAAAGTACCTGTAAAATAATTTTTAAATTATTAAAATCGCACATTCCATTCAAAACATAACGAATTTTGAAATGTCAGACTTTCCACTGCAGTATCTACGCAGGTGAAACCGCGAGCCATTGCTAGTGTGTTAACAATTTCGCTACTTCGCACGAGTCAATTGATCCGAATCGTTTGGCGACCCTTAATCTGTTTGTAGGTTAAACGGTGTGATGAATGATCCCTGCATCTAATACGTTGATAGTAGACATACATACATACATATAGCATCACGCCTCATTCCTACATTAGTTCACACTCATTCAACGTATCACTCAGACTTTCCCAAAACTCATCTATTTCATTTTGGGCTTTATTGGACTCTCTCGTACCCAGGTCCATCGGAGCATAAGCACCCAAGACAAAGAAGTCCAACTTTTAGCCTGATCCAGATGAGTCTAGGACTCACATATTTCACTTCTTCCACACAATCATCCATTCTTTCGGAAAGTATGATACCAACTCCCTGACAGCCTCTTTTATTACTGCATACACCAGACCAGTAGTGTAGTAGAGGTGCTTATAATAATCAAAGGTCGCCGTAAAATCGAAATTCGACCGTATTTTGCACTAGTGAAACTAAGATACTGGTACTAACAGTGTTTATAATAATCAAAAGTCAATAAAATTTTGAAATTCGTCCCTAACATACCTTATACAAACTAAAATTTGGAGTCTGCTAGGATTAACTCTTCTCGCCACTCTGCATGGCTTAAAACTCCACTCTTGTCTTTCTTTCAACTTCAATGAGATTTCTTTTTTCAATTCATTGGGGTCAAAAAACAGACATGAATACAAATTTAATAAAATAATGTGGATACGACATATAACTTATCTGTGCACCAGCACATTTAACCACCAAACCCCTTGATGTTATCACAGTGAGGCAGAACAAGAGGACGCCCAGCACACGCTTGAAGAGTCTCCCACGTGGTACTCCGACGGACGCATTTTGATCGATAAGATAGGGCGTGATCTTACGGCTAAAACCGTAGCAGTAGCGATGCTCAAAGAGCCATATGCATGGAGGGTAGCAGTCTCCTTCTGTGAAGATTGTCTTCGCAAAAAGGGGACTGCCGAAAGAATCCGTGAGAGGGATGATTCCGCATCCATAAGAACACCCTATAAGTCTTAAATTGGCATTAAGCATGTGCGCAACAAATGGACGTATAAGTCAATATTACGACAACCGATTTCATTGATACCTTCTTTATTGTAAAGGATATACTTTAAGTGTTTTTTGATGATAGATTTGTTAGGTGTTCACCATGGGATCCCTGACAATAACGGAACTCTTCAATTCTTTGGAGCAAATTAAAGATACTGGGCGGAATCTTTTATAGGCTTTCGGGATATTTGAGTCACCTACCGTAACGTTGGTATGGTCAAGTGATTGTCGTAGTTAAATATGATGATCAATGGAACTCCTCAACGGCTTACAGTAAGGGTTTGATTTCTGGCAGAATATATAACTGTCTGTAATCAAATGGCAATGAGCTTACGTTTGTTGCTGCTTTGCAATATTTATAAGGTGTATTATGTATGAAGCGGTGGTAGCCGTGTGTAGGGGGGGGGGGATGGAAACTTTTGCGTATTAGTGTTGCGCTCGATTACCATATAAAAGACTGGTGATAATGGGGTGTCAAAATAAAAGACATGTAACGTATATTAATGTAAATTTAACTTTTTAAAGTTATTTCATTTAAACAGTGCTGTCTTATCTGAGCAACACGTTTTTAGGTGTACCCATATTCAGACAAATTTGTTAGTTTATTAATTGTTTAGTGCGGTCCTTAGTGTAAAATTTACTGCAGCTTTGGAACCTTTATACTTATTAGATGATGATGATGACATGAAACTCACTTGATAGATTCATTCAGTTTATCGTTTAACAATATAAATATAATATGACCTTGAACAAAAGTGATCGGTGGCAGATAGTGGGCGACTGAAACCTGTTATTTTGCATTTTCCCGTTGTAAACAGTTGATTTTTTCCTCATAGATTTTTCCTGTATCCGAAAATCTGCTTATTACTGATAGCGTGACTTACTGACTTAAAATTGAGATTATTAAATACACTTGACGGCGAGTGACAACGTAAACCATGGTGTAGAAATATGGGCAATATTTCGATGATATTTTCTGTGTTTAGATTTGGTAATACATATTAGGTGGTATTTTATGAAGTCTGGAATAGTAAGAGGCTTCGGTTGTAGCTTATCTCTTCGAAATCATTGATTTAATAAGCGCTTCAACATAATACCGCTTTAAATTAGTATAAGGTATTTTATTACTTCAAGTAGATATCCTATTCAAATTAATCTGCCTTCTATCCCAAGTAAAACATTTTCTGTGACAAATTGATGAAAAATAGAACTTCGTTGATAACTAAAACATCTACTACCTCAAGTAGTCGATTACTATTCGATGTCCCATGAAAACTAATATCCTTTCTATGACTAACGAAATATCTTTTTTGACACTTGTATATGTTGAATAGTAAATGACTAATTCGTCGATAGAAACTGACCCTTGAATGTACTTTATAGGAGGTTAATGTAATCGGGCATAGATGTATGAAATAATTATTGAATTTATGAATAGCCAGGGTGTCTCAAGGTGCCAGACTAGCTGTACCTGAATGAGTGTTGTCGCCAATACTTGGCAAGTTGGATTTGGCAGAAGAATCACATAAGTAAAATAAATGCGGTAGAGATGAGAGCGTTGGGAAGTATGAGTGGATTGAAAGTGAGTGACAGAGTAAGAAATAGTGTGATAAGAGAACGTTGTGGTATAAAAGAAGATGTAGTGACTAAAATTGAGAAAGGTATGCTTAGATGGTTTGGGCATGTAGAGAGAATGAATGAAAGGAGACTGACAAAAAGGATTTATGCGTCAAGACTGAATGGGAAAGTTGGAATGAAGACTAAGGCGAACGTTTCTGGATCAAATCCTGGACATTTTAAATGAGGGCCAAGGCAAGAGTATTCTAAACCGACGCACTTGTATGAAAGGTTTAATGAGAATGAAAGAAGCGAAGGTATCCAAGGATCGTGGCAAGTGGAAGGATGTGGTCTCTGCCTACCCAAATGGGAATGAAGCGTGATGCTATGTATGTATCAAAAAGCGTCCTCTACTTAAAATAATGTACCCCTCTTACCCCCTAGAAACGATCTGTCTCTCAGCAATAAATAATAACGCCACAGTTAATGCTAAATATGGCATAATAAAAAACACAATTCAGATAACAGAATTACTGTTATCACGATAAAAGACACTCTCGTAATCCCCGTATAGACGTACTGATAACGGTTTTATTAGATTGCTTTACATACCTTTATGAATATGGACTGTTATATCTGGTTTTCTAATGAGAGATTTAATCATTTTGATATTTAAAAACAAAACGAGCATTTCTTAAAAGAAATCAATGGATATATACTTTATTGCCAAGAGACAGGTATCCAATTAACGATGGAAGACGATATCAGCCAAATAGCCGTTTAGGTTACACCAGCAGCACCATATCAGGCACATGACATTTCCTATGATATATTCGCCTATTTCCTCGATAACTTCACGAATCATATTTTTAAGGTCATAAAAAGATTGTGGAGCATTGGCCTATGCCAAATAAGAAGCGTTTTAATTCATCAATTCAATCTAATCTTTCACGTGGCCACAAAGAAATCTGGTCTTTTTTTTATTGTCGAGGGGGAATTCTTTATAAGAAACCCGACCTTTTGTGGTATTTTCCACTAAAACCCCCCCGGTGGCCTGCCTCTACGTACAAACGGAGAGTTCCGGGATCTCCGGAAAATTCGCTCCGCCACGTTGTGCTTTTTAGGCTCCTCCTATTAGGCGATACCTCTTGCTAGATTAAGACCACATTAACCCGCCGTCTTCCTGGATTCGTGTGTGTACTAAGAAAACGGCCACAGCCCCCCCTGCGGCCGCTCGCGACTCCAAGGAGCCACTATCGGGCACATTGAATGTCTGTTTTCAACAGGCTGGCCCCGGTCCTTGCTGTCTCCGGGAGCTAGTGGCTCTTTTCCGTTCTCGTTCAGCTCTCACCTTCTGGCCCATGACGGATTCACAGAAGGAGATCATCGCCTTCCAAGAAGCCTCCTTCGCCAGCATCTTCGCCATAACTACTGGTAGGGAGAAGTCGTTCCCAATTACACTGGCCAATTGATGCCGTTCTGATGTCCATGCTGGGCACTCTTCCAGGGTGTGCTCCTGTTCCCATCCGCAGTGGTGACATTGAGGCGTTTGCTCTCGTCCTATCCGACACAGATACTCTGCAAAGCAACCGTGCCCCGTGAGTATCTGTGTCAGCCGGAATGTGACACTTCCCCACCTCCTAAGAAAACTGGTCTAAAGGTGTGAAATCAAAGATCTCATGGCCCAATTGTGCTGGTGCAACAGTTATGTTGATTGGATTGCGCTATCCAGCTATGATTGATGATTTTTATGGCCGGAATTGGAAGGTATTGATGTGGATGCTGCCACGTGCTATCACTGAAACTTTGCAAGACAAGTGAACATATTATTTCTCGAAGAGGTGATTATAATTGGCCTCCGAAATACTATGGTATAACACCTTTAGCCTCTTTTCTTTATGGCCACGTGAAAGATAAGGTCTACGCCGATGCACCACAATCGATTCAAGACCTTAAAGATAAAATTCGTGAAGTTATCGAGGAGATAGAGTTGCAAATTTGCAAATTGGTCATAGACAATTCTACGCAAAATATGATGTTATTTGACTGTTTTTTTTATATCAAAGGAAACCTCTTAGTGGAAAAGCCTATTTCTGAAGTAACGAGGATTTGTTATATCAGTTTGCACTGTATTATTTGTTTGTTTGCATAGACATACGAGTGTTACTAAAACCGCAAACAAACTAGGTAAAAGACGATACGCAAATATCATTTTCCTTTAAATTAAAAACACTGCAATAATAGCGAATGACTTTACACAAGATATTAAAATTTATTACCCTATTCCATTACGAAAGATAAAAATAGAAGAACAATCTCACACAATTAAGATTTTGCTGTATGTCTTTGCCTAATGATTCAATTGGACATAATTAATCCATATCTATATATACTAGTGGTCTAAATTCGACCATAGTTAATATAAATGATAAGTTTGGACATTATTCCATTGTCAAAGATCATACTTCTATGATCATAGGTTTCTCCAAGGTTACAATGTTAATTTGAAAATTTATTCTTCTCAATATCATATTCTTCGAAATTTATATAAAATAATTACCAAATTAAAGTTAATCGTTTTAATATACGTAAAATTTTCGATCTCAAAAAAGTATCTTCGCAACGGATAGAGCTCAAAATGGCGCTGAGTACCCAGAAACCACCTCAAAATATTGCTGTTTACAAATAAATGACCTTAAAAGTTGCGCTGCTTACCCAGAAACGGCTTCAAAATGGTGTTGCTTACTCAGAAACGATCTCTAAGTGGCGCTGCTTACTCAGAAACCACCTCAAATGACACTGCATACCCTGAAACGGCCGAAAAATGACGCTGCGTACCTAGAAACGGCCTCAAAATAGCGCTGCTTACCCAGTAACGACCTCAAACAGGCGCTGCTTACTCAGAAACCACCTCAAATGACACTGCATACCCAGAAACGGCCTAAAAATGACGCTGCGTACCTAGAAACGGCCTCAAAATAGCGCTGCTTACCCGGTAACGACCTCAAACAGGCGCAGCTTACTCAGAAACCACCTCAAATGACACTGCATACCCAGAAACGGCCTAAAAATGGCGCTGCGTACCTAGAAACGGCCTTAAAATGACGCTGCGTACCTAGAAACGGCCTCAAAATAGCGCTACTTACCCAGTAACGATCTCAAACAGGCGCTGCTTACTAAGAAATGGCCTCAAAATGGCGCCACTTATTCAGAAACGACCTCAAACTTAAGTTTACTCAACTTTACTCTTAAGAACTTCAGCAGTCTTTGTACAACAATTTAACATTTCTATATACAATTCAGTACGTCAGTATGTTACTGAACTCCAAAACAACGATCGATTTTGACGCCATTTCTTTGACCTCAGGTGTATTGAAGAATTGATTAATTTACATATTACAACTTTTATGAAGAGTAAAAATGTTGTTTCCAGCATTAGGACCGTTACTGCCCCAGATCAATGTGTTCGGGAAACAGTTGGGGGTTTCCCCTGCCGTGATGGGGCTGGTCACAGCGGTACTTCCCCTGCTGTGGGCAGCCGCGAAGCCACTCTTCGGATACATTGTTGATTACTGGCCCGTAAGTGACTTATTGGGTTCCTAATATTACATTTCTCTATCCCTATATATATATCTTGTTTAAATTATCAATATATACAAATAAATAAAACTGAAGTCTGGAGTATTTATAATTTCTCATTAACAGATTTTAAATGAATGCATATGAAAGTATATGTAGTATTTATGTAAATTAAATCTACTTTTCATATATTTATCTGTGCTTGTTTTGACTTATTTTCAAATTGACGGCACTTTCACTGGCAGATAACTGATTTTATTAAAAGTAAATCTAGAGTAAAGTAATCTATATACGATTTAACTGTTAATATTTCTTTTCAGAACAGAAGAAAATTCGTCTTTATGATGCTTATACTCGTTATGTCCGGTTCCTATTGTTGTCTATGGTTTCTACCAATGCCGGAGGAACCAGAGACAATAGAGCCATTGTTGCAATCTGTGTACCAACTTAACGACACTGTATACGTCAAAAACCATACGAATGACAGCGACGCCATCTTGTCGAAGTACACGTGTCACTGGAACTGTTCCACAGATGATAAATTCCAATTATATTTATCTAACACCACATATATAAATACTGTTTATATAGATAAAGCGGAAAATATATCTTGCTCGCTCTTACATATGGAATATGATGATGTGCGAGAGGGAGAGCTGACTTGTATACCAAAGAAGGACTGCAATTTGCTTTGCTATGACGAATCTTTGTCTAGTATATTGAGTTCTAATAGAAGTAAAAGAGAAGTGGGTAGTTCAAAAACAAATTCGATAGATGTATTAGAAAAGGAGAGAGATAAAAATGTTAATATATCCAGTGTTGTTGAAGAGGATGAGAGTTTTTATACGTCTTTTACATTTTGGGCTTTCGTTTTGTTGATGTGTGTTGGTACGGTTGCATTCAATGTAGCCAACTGTATAGGGGATGCGGTATGCTTTGATGTTTTGGGTAAGTGTTAAGTTGATTTAATACGACCATATTTTGCGTTGTTAAAGTTTACTTAATAAAAAATGGTCTAAATTCATTGTTTCATAATATTTTTGGATTAAACTAGAAGTACCTTGTTTTTGGACTTTTCGATGGCTTCGGCATAGTTTAGTTATCACTTTACCAATAACTATTAAGAAAGAACTATCATTAACAGATGGATCTTACCAGATCAAGTTTTACCATGCTAGACTGTCTCATTATTTACTTGTAGTTTCGATAGTTGATACGCATTAAATTTGGTCCTAAATTTAACAAATAGGACCAACATTAAATAAATATCTGCTTCAGTATCATCGATAGTGACTAATTTTGTCATATATGGTTCTTTCCCATCAGTATTAATATTAAATTGCTTTACATCTGGTGTAAAGAATACTGTTTCTACAGGTCCTGAAAGGGGTTCAAAGTATGGGGCACAACGCGCTTGGGGTACAGCGGGGTACGGGGTCACGGCGTTATTAGGAGGATGGCTTATTGACGCAGTTAGTGGTACATCTCGCAACAAGGACTTCACCCCAGCTTTCATCGTTGCCATCGTAGCTACTGCTATAGATTTGGGCGCCTGCAGACGACTTAGTGTAAGCATGCTTTGAATTTCATTTTTGTCCTTACAAAGAAATAAGTTTATTACTGTTTTTAAGTCGGAAAGCTCTCGATATTTCTTGATTGTTAATTCACTTTGATTTTACTTTTCGTCTTCATTTCCATCATTCGGAGAAATAGCTTTCAATTTGAGTTGAATAATGTTTTGTTCATATGTTTAGTTGCATATTGCATAGAATTTATTTGAATTCCAGTCAAGGTTTTACCTTCTCTTATAATATTATCTTTAACGTGCGTATTATCTCTTATATTCATTTGTACATTCATTTAATCATAAATGATATTCTTGCCATCTTATAGCGTCTAATACTATCAGATTTATGGTATCTTACCTTTGGCCAATGTTGTTATTTACCTAATCTACATTAACTCATTGTAACGCCTTATTTCTTACTTTTTCAGGCGTGATTTCTTATCGTATTCTATCTTAACTTCGAACAAAATGATCTTTTATCTGTCCTGTTTTATTTATAACCTTAACCTGTCTATTGTCTCTTACAATAATTTCCACACTCTCTTACCTCATTTTAATATTCTTGCCACTTTATAATGTATCGTGTTGAACTTCGTCTATCTATCTACTATCGTGTCTTTTACATTAACTAACGAAAGAATAGCGTTATTTCCTACTTTCTAATCTGTTGTTTCTTACCGCCTTATTATATTTCGTATAATCGTACCTTTTCTATCATACCTTCTAACAACATTATCTTTTACCTTATCTACATTATCTCTTACCTTGGTATCTAGAGTATCCTCCGTATTACCTTACCCTCTTATGTTATCCTTGCCAGTTTAGAGCTTAACGGTAATCTTATCTGATGACAAATTAGGATACAGGTTAAGATGGAAGCGTGCTAATTGCGTCAGAGTTACTTTACCTTTTATAGTTTCTACACAACAATCGTACCCAAAAGTAAATATTTAGCGAACCACTGATCCAGTCTCAGATAAATTTGAATAGTTGGCCTATCGGGAATCAAACACAGTGCCTCTGAAAGTTGTCTTACCTATCTTTTACCTTCATTTTATTATTACCTTCTCCTCATATTTCTTAACTTTCTCTTGAACGCTCTTTTGCAGTCTTCTGTAGATAGATGTTGATGATGTTGTTTCCTATATTTTCTATTCCTTTTCTCATTTATCTTTTGCATTTTCAGTTGCCTTCTCTATCGAGTCCGGATGATTCCGGGAAGGCTTTGAGGGATGTGCTTCGTATACCTCGAGTGGTTGTGTTCATTATATTCGCGGTGATCGTTGGCATATTTGACAGCTTCATTATTTACTACATGTTCTGGTGAGTTGGGCTTGAACATTTTAAGCCTATACATTGTTTTTGTTTATGAATATGTTGTTTTTTGTTTTATATATTTTGTTTTTTCTTTAATGATTGCTCAAAATCTTTACTGAAAATGTTTATTATTGTTTGTTTCGTGACTTCTAGAATAGTTTAGCATCACTAACTCATAGATAGTTTTATTTGATATAAAACTTCTTTACGTACGCTTGATTTGGGGTGAAAGCTAGTTAATATGTGACGCGAGTGTTACAAAAGTGCGAACGAATGTTGAGAGGGCGTTTTAAGTTAGTGAATTTAAATATTTGCAGAAAATGCATTTTTGTATATTTTAATTTATTTCATACAGTTGTTGGCATGTGTTTTAATGTCACAATGTTTTTAAATAATTTTTATAAAAACCTTTACTGGTATTACATTTTATAAAAAAAATTTATAGGAGGGACAAAGATTAATATATATATTATGAATGATAGTAATGATTTCGATTTAAGTAAATACACGCCCTCAGAACGCTTACTCGTTGCTTAACGAACGTTTGCCAGTCGCATTCGTAATATACGATACGTATAGGCTTTTTTGGTGGCATTATAATTGAAAACGATGTTTTTGTCTGGATATTTTGTTTCGGACTGTTGCATTTAAATATTTAAAAAAATTATAGGTTCCTGGAGGAATTAGCCGAGAAAACTGGCTCGATGGAGCAAATAAAGCTCATAGAGGGTGTTGTAATCGCTGCAGAGAGTTTTATTGGTGAAATACTCTTCTTTTATTTGTCTGGTAAGTTCTTTTAGATTGAGATTAGTATTTGCTTTTATTTAGTTCATAAAGTTTTTGCTGTCTAATCCCCAGCTACTTTCTTTCTCTTTTTCTCTTATGTTAATCAGAATATCAGTTATATATAAATTATTGGCTTGTCAATTTTAGGTAGAATAATAAAACGCTGGGGCTACGGAACCACTATGACCTTCTGCCTGTTCTGTTACGGAGTGAGATTGGCTCTCATCTCCTTGATACAGCATCCCTGGCACCTAGTCTACATTGAGGTAAGGTATAACCCTTTAGAAGGGGGGGAGGGAGGGTTGGAGACCTTCTGCATAAGCTTTTAAATAAATAAAAAGCTAAAATTCAAATTTTTTATGGACTTTTACCTTTTACATCATCATAATACAACACTAGGTCATCATGCCTTACCACTATTTTATCATTGTTTACCAGTGGGTCATCACAAGATCATTTCGAGTTACCATTATGTTCACTAGGTCATCAAATCTTAGAAATACTGGACTAGATCATCACTGTTTATACTTTGTCATCACATGTTATAACAAGGTCACCATAAGTAATCACTGTCATCACTAGATCTGTAAAGTTTACCATTAGTTTATCACGCTTTGCCATTGTGTCATCACGATATAATACTACATTATCACGAGCTACCACAATGTTCACCTGATCATTAAAGCTTGCCACTAGGTCATCACTTCTTATCACTGGGTCATCTCGGATTACCACTGGCTTATGGCTAAGTTCTTCATAGTTTAACACTAAATCATCACAGTTTTCCACAATGTTATGGCCTACCACTAGGTCATCACAGCTTACTTCTGGATTATCTCGGATTGCCGCTGGCTTATGGATAACCATTAGGTTTTCATAGTCTACCATAGTTCATCATAGTCTAACACTAAGTCATCACAGCTTACCACTGGATCATCTCGGATTACCGCTGGCTTATGGCCATCACAGTCAACTATAGTTCATCATAATTTAACACTAAATTATCAAAGCTTTCCACAATGTTATGGCCTACCACTAGGTTATCCCAGCTTACCTCTGGGTCATCGCGATTTACTGCTGGCTTATAGGTGACCATTAGAAAATCACAGTCACAATCACATATTTCATCATAGTTTAACACTAAATAATCACAGTTTAACACAATGTTATAGTCTCCGACTAAGTCATCACAGCTTACCATTGGGTCACCTCGGTTTACCGTTGGCTTAAAGCTGACCATTAGGTTGCTACAGTCAACCATAGTTCATCATAGTTTAACATTAAATCATCTCAGTTTACCACAAAGTTATGGCCTACCACTAGGTCATCACAGCTTACCAAAGAGTCATCTCGAATTTCCGCTGGCTTATGGCTGACCTTAGGTCACTACAGTCTACCATAGTTCATCATAATTTAATACTAAATCATCACAGTTTACCACAAAGTTATGGCCTACCACTAGGTTATCACAGCTTACCACTGAGTCATCTCGAATTTCCGCTGGCTTATGGCTGACCTTAGGTCACTACAGTCTACCATAGTTCATCATAGTTTAATACTAAATCATCACAGTTTACCACAAAGTTATGGCCTACCACTAGGTCATCACAGCTTACCACTGAGTTATCTCGAATTTTCGCTGGCTTATGGCTGACCACTAGGTTATTACAGTCTACCATAGTTCATCATAGTTTAACACTAAATCATCACTATGTTATGACTTACCACTAGGTCACCAGAGCTTACCACTAGGTTTTCAACTCTTACTAGGCCTAGGTAAGATTTTATATTGGATTGTACTATTCCAGGCTATAATGCAAGGACCGACATACGCCCTATGTTATTCGGCCATAGTGGGTTACGCAGCTCACGTGGCGCCCGAGGGTTACTCCGCAACAGTACAGGGTATTGTTGCTGGGATGGATGATGGAGTCGGTGAGTTATTAAAGAGAATCTTGTTACATCGCCTGCTACTTTTCCGTTAGTTTGTCGCATGTCGCAAAACAGTCAAGGTCAGTATGCCGTCACCGAAGGCTAACGGATAGCTAACAATATAGGATTACATTATCCCTAACTGTAAGAGTTTATTTCCAGTATTGGCCCTAGGGGTCCTTGATGGGTCTATGACTAGCAGATAGGAAAGATTATAGGACTACATTTATCCCTAACTGTAAGTTTATTTAAAGTATTGGTCCTAGGGTCATTAATGGGGCTTTGACTATCAGATAGGAAACATTATAGGACTACATTTATCCTTAACTGTAAGATTATTTCCAGTATTGGCCCTAAGGTCCTTGATGGGGCTTTGACTAGCAGATAGGAAAGATTATAGGACTGCATTTATCCCTAACTGTAAGTTTATTTAAAGTATTAGTCCTAGGGTTATTAATGGGGCTTTGACTATCAGATAAGAAATATTATAGGACTACATTTATCCCTAACTGTAAGTTTATTTCCAGTATTGGCTCTAGGGCCCTTGATGGGACTTTGACTAGCAGATAGCTACAATAGGACTAGATTTATCCCTAACTGTAAGTTTTTTTCCAGTATTGACACTAGGCCCTTGACTATCAAATAGGGAACATTATAGCACTACATTTATCCCTAACTTTAAATTTGTTTCCAGGATTTGCCCTAGGGTCCCTAGTAGGGGGTCAGCTGTACAGTTACGCGGGGGGTAGGGGATCATTCCGTATATTTGCCGGATTAGCCCTATTGGCTTCCGGTACACACGCGTTGCTATTTGCGACGATCACAAGGAACGACAAAAGTGGTAAGTAGTCATTTTTTTGTTACCGAAGCAATGCTTCTCTTATCCGAAATTGCAGTCTTTGTTTGAATTATAGCGTTAACTCTTATTTATAGTATGTGGTCTATATTTTTGGCACCGAAGCAGTACTTCTCTCATGAATCTGTGATCATTATGTAGCGAATCTTGTTTCGGGAATAATAACACATGCATATCTATGATGTGATTTATAAAATACATCTTTTCATACTAAATTCATCAATCATTTTTCGGGAACCGAACCTGGGACCTTTTCTAACAAACCGAAATCTCACTTACTTTCTAATATGTTCTAAAACTTTACCATTTCACAGAAGAAAAACAGCCGGAAATACCGCTACCGGAGGTGGAAAAAATGCTTCCAGTACACGACAGTAACGCCGTCTACCGCGACACGGTGGTACCACTTAAAGAGAAATCCGACAGATAGCGTACGAACAAATTGTATTTTAACGAAATATTCGAACAACCGTTGAGGTTGATTATATTTAACCGAATTATACTGAACAATTCGAACAATAAACAAAATCGGTTATAACATTTTTTAATTGAAATGTTAGATTAATTAACGATTTTGCTGACTTCATTAATTGAAATGAGGCTTTTTTTAACTAAAAAATTCGAACAACAAACAAATTGGCTGCAATTTTTTATAACCGATATTGTTGATTAATTAACGAGCGATATTGCTGACTTCATTATATGAAATAAATCGGTTGAGGCTTTTTTATATAAAAAATTCGAACAACAAACAAATTGGCTACAATTATTTCAATGGATTTTGTTGATTAATTAACGAGCTATTTGGGTGACTAAAAAAGTTGTTTAAATTTTTTCTGACATATATTCATTAAATCAAAGAAAATTATTCGCGCAACAAATAAATTCGGCTATAACATTTAACCGATGCTGTTGAATAATTTGCCAACCATTTTTCTGACTAATATTCATTAAATAAACGAAAACTATTCGAACAACAAACAAAATCGATTATAATTTTTTACGGTTCCAAATTTAACTAATAAAGATAAACGGATAATATTAATTAATGAATGATTTTTCTGACCGATATTCATTGTGAAAAAAATTGAGTGAAAAAATTGAGTATTTTTTAATTTGAAAAATTCGAACAACAAACAAAATCGAATATAAAATGTTTTAACCGATATTGTTGAATAATTAACGAAAGATTTTTCTGACTGATATATATGAGATGAATAGACATAAATCGAGTATTTTTTAATCTAAAGGATTCGAACAAGGAACAAAATCTTTTATTGATATGTTTAATCGATTTTGTCATTAAATCGAACAATTTAATTGACTGTTATATTTAGTCTGATTATTATTATAATTACAAAAGGAATGATTATTTTATATTTTAATTTAAAAGTGATCAATTTATTTGTTATTGAAATGTTTTTATAATTGAATTCATTTAATTATGAACTTCAAATAATTCATATTAGTTCGTGTTTAATTTTATTATTCAAACAAAATGTTTTTTTAAATGAATTTACTTTGAAATTTAAATGTAACTAGCTTTTTTATATCTAAATTCATTTAACTATGTAAATAACTGTATTAACACATTAAGAAAGAAATAAAAAACAATATTTACCGAATTATTAAATATATTAGAAATATAAATGTAGTATAACTAAATGTATTATTCATTTTAACAGGAACAAATTAAAATAAATGAATTGCATCGAAGTATATTGAATCCTAGTCAGAGAATATGCGATCAAAGTGCGTTAGTACAAATTTATAGTAATGTTTTATATTTTTCTTGTCTAATTGTATTTTTTAAGGGGCTGTGGCAAAAGGGCTGGCAAAACGTCTTAGCCCTTTTAACTGGCTACGTATTAACATTTAACAACAAATAGTATAAAATGTCATTATGGCAGAAACTCTGGAAGATCTTAATGATGATTTCAGCAGAGCTTCTCGATAGGTGGGTCTTAAAATGAACATGGATAAGACGAAATATGTCCAGTATCCATGTTCCGCTCCACCCAGTTATCGTTGGGAACTCTGCTCTCGAAATACCTACCTGGGATTTATAGTCCAGCTAGGTAGGTCCAATTTCGAGAAAGAGGTCAACCGCCGAATCCAACTCGGTTGGGCAGCGATCGGAAAGATACGTAAGATATTTTCCTCCAATATCCCTTAGTGCCAGGATACCAAAGTCTTCGAACAGTGATCATCTAAGGATCGGAAACGAGGTCGCTGACTATGGGCTTCATTCAAAAGCTCGAAAGTCACACAGCTTGCGATGGAGTGGGCTATGCTTGGAGTTTCTCTATGCGATCAAATCAGAAATGAGGAGATCCGTGGAAGAACCAAAGTCACCGTCATAGCCCTAAGAATCACGAAGCTGAAGTGGCAATGGGCGGGGCACATAGTCCAACGAACCGAGGGACGTTGGGGTCCGAAGGTGACCCCCTACAAGGTGGACCGACGACATAAGGAGGGTCGCTGGTAACCGCTGGAGCCAGGCGGCACAATATCGGGCACAGTGGGCATCATTACGTGAGACCTATGTCCAGCAGTGGACGTCCATCGGTTGAAGTGAGAGTGAGTGTGAGAGTATAAAATAAATGTATACGGTCGATGGGATTCACGTCAGATGATCGTTTGCTCGATTGCCGGGTTTATTAAAAAAAAAATGAAACGAAATGTGCCAAGTTTGTTATTTCTTTCTCATCTATTTGCATAATAATTATTATCGAAGTTTCTATATAAAATAACTATAGTATTTTTTTAATATAACCTCAGTTTCATTTAAAAATTGAATAATATTTTCACTTTAGGATAGTTTCATTTCAAATTAGTTTATTATAGGTATGTTTTCAATTAAAGTTAATGTTAAATTTTTATATTAAATAAAAATAATATTGAATTTTCCATTTTTCTTTATATATTTCAAGTTGTTATATTAAAGATTTTTATATTATAGTGTTATAATTGTATTTCATTAAGGAGCTCCATTTAAAAGTTTAAAAGCTAAAATAAAAGAAACATACAATATTTTCTTTCGTATACTTTTCTTTTTCAATTTTCAACTGTCTTTGAAGTTTTATAAGACTTTATTTATAGGTTGTAAATATTGTTTGAAAACATTTCATTATTTAAATGAATGAATCATTAATAAAGATTTAAAATCATTTTAAATATTTCTACAAATGTTACATGAAAAAGTTCCATCTCTATAATTTTTTGTTTAGATTTCTAAATGAAAAGATTTATTATCTCTGTAATTTGAATTTCTTTTTAAAAATAATTTTGTTCATTTATAAATTATATTTGAAATGAAATTTTTATTTTAAAAAGTAGTTATAGTGGCATAACTACAGTAGTTAGATATATAGTAGAATAACTTTTTTGTAGATATTAATACGTTCTATAATATTGTAGAACATTTTTTTGTTCTATCATCAATAGTTTCCGCAGTGAAGGCGATGATATATTTTTTGTGACCAATTTTTTCACACCTTGGGTTACATTATTGCATTTTTATTAGGGATCCCTATTTTTTGGATAAAGTAATATAGCCTATGTCGCTCAGTGAAAAATAAGCTTTCAAATGGTGAAAAAATTTTTGAAATCGGTCCAGTAGTTTTTGTGTGAAAACGTTACAAACATACATACAAAAACACAAATGTTTCCTCTTTATATTAGTTTAGATTAAATTTTCTTTTTAAAATACATAGATTAGATATAAACGTATTATAAATAATATCGCAAATAACATTGTATATTAAATTCAATATTAGTTGGTTTCATTTAAATTATGAAGAATATTGAATGAGTTACATTTGAAATTTAAAAAATAATTCAATTAAACGAATTTAAAAAATGGAAAATTCAACTGTTGATTTTGAGGTCTATTTCATGTTTTTTATATATATTTTTGTATTTTATAAGAAACTTTTATATGTATATTTTTTTACAGACAGACTGAATGTGCCATTTTGACTTTGTGTAGAGGCTACGTGTACACGGGTGTACTAGATACACCTATTTGTATCTCCATATGAGATTGGCCGTAGACCAAAATTCGTTCGGTAAGACAATTGTAGTCTTTCGCAATTACTGCACTAACATTTCTAGTGCACACAAGGTCTAATCTCAAAGTGAGATTGGTCACGAAGGCCGAAATTTGGTTAATATAGCGTTGTTAAACAATTGCCATTACAATAAATTATAATATATTTTGCGCGGATGATCAATCTCAAAGTGAGATTGGTCACCATGGCCAAAATTCGGTTAGTCTGACGTTGTTATACAATTACATAAAAGTGCATTATAACATATTTTGCGGAGGTGGCCTATTTCTAAATGAGATTGGTCACCATAGCCAAAATTCAGTTAGTATAACGTTGTTATGTAATTGCAAATAAAATTGGATTATAATATATTTTGCGCAAGTGTTCAAACTCAAAGTGAGATTGGTCACCATGGCCAAAATTCGGTTGGCCTGACGTTGTTATACAATTACATAAAATTGCATTATAACATATTTTGCGCAGGTGGCCTATTTCTAAGTGAGAGTGGTCACTATGGCCAAGATTCTATAGTCTGACGTTGTTGTCCAATTCCAAACACAGTGTGCTATAATATATTTTGCGCAGGTGTTCAATCTCAAAGTGAGATTCGTTAGCAGGAATTTATAACCCGTGTACATATTATTATAAGGAAAGCAAGAATATATTTTTCGTTATTAATAAATAAAATTGTATTAATTTTTTATGTAATAAATAAATCATAATTTACAATAATCTATTTCTTTTTATTGTTAACTTACCTGACTCTATAATATGCATTGACATACTGAAGTTTATAACAAGACTGACTGACTGACTGACTTATTACGATATACAGAACACCAACGTAAAATGAGCAACATTAGATTGCACTTTTTCGTTGTATACAATAATAGCCTAATACAATAGGGAAAATGCTGGCTAAACATCGTAGCCTTTTTAACTGGCTATACATTGGCAACTGTTACCTCACTTGGAGATTTGAACCCAGGATATATTGTGGCGCGTGTGGCGTATGCCGTGGCGAAGCGTCGCCATGTCGCCTTTCTTCCCACTTGTTTCGGTGACCCGCCGTACCTATCTAAAGTACATACGTCGGCATCCTTTTCTCATAGAAGGGGCGGCATAAACGACGTGAGTATATTGATGTAGGCCACAAATGTTATGAGTATATTCGTGACGGCCACAAACGTTATAAGGCTATTGGAGTTAGCTGCAAATATTATGAGGATATTGATGCAGGTCACAGATGTTACGAGTATTTTGGTGCGAGCCACAAATGTTATGTATATTTTGGTACGGGCCACAAATGTTATGTATATATTGATGCGAGCCACAAACGTTATAAGGATATTGATGTGAACTGCAAATGTTATGAGGATATTGATGCAGGCCACAGATGTTACGAGTATATAAGTGCGGGCCACAAATGTTACGTATATTTTGGTACGGGCCACAAATGTTATGTATATATTGATACGAGCCACAAACGGTATAAGGATATTGGTGTGAGCTGCAAATATTATGAGGATATTGATGCAGGCCACAGATGTTACGAGTATATCAGTGCGGGCCACAAATGTTATGTATTTTTTGGTACGGGCCACAAATGTTATGTATATATTGATGCGAGCCACAAACGTTATAAGGATATTGTTGTGAGCTGCAAATATTATGAGGATATTGATGCAGGCCACAAATGGTATGTATTTTTTGGTACGGGCCACAAATGTTATGTATATATTGATACGAGCCACAAACGGTATAAGGATATTGTTGTGAGCTGCAAATATTATGAGGATATTGATGCAGGCCACAGTTGTTACGAGTATATTAGTGCGGGCCACAAATGTTATGTATATATTGATACGAGCCACAAACGTTATAAGGATATT
>JACTOM010000353.1:145886-173498 GCA_015832385.1 Elymnias hypermnestra | reverse complement strand
AAGGAAACGCTTTTATCAAAAGGAGCAAGGAAACGCGTTTATCAAAAGCAGCAAGGAAACGCGTTTATCAAAAGGAGCAACGAAACGCGTTTATCAAAAGGAGCAAGGAAACGCTTTTATCAAAAGGAGCAAGGAAACGCGTTTATTAAAAGGAGCAAGGAAACGCGTTTTTCAAAAGAAGCAAGGAAACGCGTTTATGAAAAGGGGCTCGCAAGTGGGCTTATGAAAAAGAGAACGAAAACGCACTTAACAAAAGAAACATGCGACCATGTTAATGAAGAAAACCACGTAAGTGCCATCAATAAAAAGCATACAAAAGAGCTTCTCAAGTAGAGCACTATCAACTTTTTTTTTTTATTGCTGGCAGATTAGCGCTTGACTGTGATGTCACCTGATGGTAAGTGATGATACAGTCTAAGATGCAAGCGCGCTAATCTGTTAAGAGGCGATATACCCCTTACGGTTTCTACACAGCATCGTACCGGAACACAAATCTCTTTGTTTGGCGGTACGTTTTTGCTGGTAGGGTGGTAACTAGCCACGGCCGAAGCCTCCCACCAGTCCAGACTCAGACAAATTAGAAAATACAATTTCCTAAATTCGTCCTACCGGGGATCGAACCCGGGACCTCCGCTAGCAAAGCGAATACTCGCACCACTGCGCCAGCGAGGCCGTCAAAACTTACCTTAACTTACCTCACGTAGAGCTTTACCTTGGACGCTTATTAAGTAAGACTTATACTTTACTGTAAGTTGGTTTTGCAATAAAGATTCTACCAAAAGCCCACACAAAGGCAGATAGATAGATAGATTATTATTTATTGTACACCAGAAATTTACAACAACAGTATATTACGGCATGGAGAACAATAGGTGGTTTTATCGCTGATAGACAATTTCTTCTAGGAAATCCTAAAACATAACGGTCTTTTCGGGATGGTCTACTAAATTAAGTTTAATATAATCACCATTATAGTAGCCAGCGCAGATTTTATCACTAGTGATGTAAACACGGAAGTTGGAGGGGGACCTGGACCGACACTCTTCCACATCTACGGATGGTAGATCTACCACTTTGAGGATTTGAGATGCCAAACCGTCCGTTCCAGTCAAGCCCCAGCCAGCTACCTGTTAGTGGAAAAAAATAGATTTAGCTTTTGGTTTTAGATTTGTTTTGAATAGATTATTTCATTCATGCATTATTAAAGTGAAACTTCTTTACCCTCATGGTATAATCTCTCTCATTCATTCACAGATACACACACACACACGCGCGCACACACACGCACGCGAACACACACACACACACACGCACACACAAAGTTGTTTGCCTTATTATTTAAGTTACCTTTACTCTGTAAATTTATAGACGTAATCTGTCATGGCCTTATTTTTAGCATTAAATGTAATGTAAAAAAAAGTGTCAAAATTGTACGCTGCTTGATTACCAATGAAGAATAAAATAAAAATAATTGAGGGAGAATCGCTGGAAGTTGTAAGGTTAGGTAATTTTAATATTGACAACTAACACGTGGCATTTTTATTTACAATTCTTCATTTGAGATTTCAATAAATTGTGTTAATTTTGGACACTCTATATATTTCAATTAAAATTCAATTTCGAACATATCTTCTTTCTCCCCCCCCCCACCCCTCTAAGTCTCCGAAATCTAAGGTTTTAGATATGTATAAACTTAATGAGACTTAAACAATCAATTTGCCAAAGAAGTTTCACTTCTGACATGTGTACTTTGCATGGACGCACTTTAAAAAATTTTTTATATCAATTTATTCAGCGATTCATTTATCGTTCACGAAATTAAATGAACGATTTAATATGAATTATTCATCAACTCCAACATTTATTCATTACTTATTGATCTGTTCAATTGTTCGTTTATTCATTTATAATTTTAATCATATTTCATTTAGCCAAATGGTTAATTGAATCTTGTCTTTATTTACTGATTTGGTTATTCACTCGATTGTTCACATATTTGTTTTGCGATTATTCATTTAGTCATATAAATAAATGAATAATAGAATAATTATTCATTTAGTCACTTAATCTTTTATTAATTGGGCCTTTTATACATTTTCCTCATCTATTGTGTCTACAATACAAAATACTATACAACTACTGAAGCATCACTTAATGAGATTAGATAAATAAATACCTTTCCCAGACTGCCGCTTTTCGTCTGTAGTTTGTCGAAATTCACATCAAAATCGATACAGACAGGTCGGATGAACACCTCGTAAACAAACGGAGTTACTACAACCACTATAGCGATATCGTCTTGAAAATTGCCCCCAGATCCTTGGAAACCAGTCGTAATGTGTATATCAGCTATCTGCATTTAAAATAAATAAAAAAAATTAAATTCCTACGCCATTTAGCACGATCTCCCTGTACTCATTTCATAGAAAGAAATCTTTAACGTGAACTTTCAATGGATGACGCTGTACAAATTAGCCCATTAACGTCCCACAGCTGGGCACAGGCCTTCTCACTCATATATGTGAGATTTTTTAGGGTGGTGGGTCACCACACTGCTCCACTGCTGATTGAAAGTTATAGTACAAAAGTTTACTCATTATTCCTTCACTCTCATAGTCTGATGTGACGTCAATCCGACGTGCTCAACGAGGCACGGGGGTGAATCACACCGCCAACTTCCCAACTTCGGGTAAATATTGAGAAAATCTTAATAGAGGACTCAATATCTATTTCAAATTGGCCCGACCCGGGACTCGATCCCAGGACCTCATGTCTTTAGTCGAACATTCTAACCACTAGACCAATGAGGCAGACAATACATTTTAAATAAAATAATATTTTAAATAATGGATACGGTTCGTCATTTGACTAAATCGTTTTCTTAGAAAAGGCCTTCCCATTGGTGGATTTCTGAACATTGTAATTGATGCCAATTTACTATAATAAATCGTTGTTTCATAAATGACTAGGATTACTTAAATTATATTAATTTTAACTATTAAAAACTAACAGGGAATGGTAGTTTCTTAATAATACATGTATTTGGCGACAAACACTAATTGGTGAATAATTAACAAATGTATGTGACGACAAACACTCTCATTGGTGGATAATTACAAATGTATTTGAAAACAAACACTCTCATTGGTGGATAATTAACAAATGTATTTGACGACAAGCACTCTCATTAGTGGATAATTAACAAATGTATTTGGCGGCAAACACTCTCATTGGTGGATAATTAACAAATGTACTTAACGACAAACACTCTCATTGGTGGATAATTAACAAATGTGTTTGGCGGCAAACACTCTCATTAGTGAATAATTAACCAATGTATTTAACGACAAACACTCTAATTGGTGGATATTTATAAATGTATTTGACGACAAACACTCTCATTGGTGGATAATTAAGAAATGTATTTGGCGGCAAACACTCTCATCGGTGGATAATTAACAAATGTATTTAACGACAAACACTCTCATTGGTCGATAATTAACAAATGTATTTAACGACAAACACTCTCATTGGTGGATAAATGACAAATGTATTTAACGACAAACACTCTCATTGGTGGATAATTAACAAATGTATTTGGCGGCAAACACTCTCATTGGTGGATAATTAACAAATATATTTGGCGGCAAACACTCTCATTGGTGGATAATTAACAAATGTATTTAACGACAATCACTCTAATTGGTGGATATTTATAAATTTATTTGACGACAAACACTCTCATTGGTGGATAATTACAAATGTATTTGAAAACAAACACTCTCATTGGTGGATAATTAACCAATGTTTTTAACGACATACACTCTCATTGGTGGATAATTAACAAATGTATTTGGCGGCCAACACTCTCATTGGTGGATAATTACAAATGTATCTGGCGGAAAACACTCTCATTGCTGTTTAGACATAATTGCCTCATTAGGGAAAAGCTATAAAAGGTTATGTATCGTAGAAGTTAGTTCAGATCTCAATTTTATTCAATGTTAGCTACCAGTTATTGTGTTTTAAGTTAATTGTGTTAGTATATTGGACTGGTCTGCGATACAAAGCTAAGTGCATTTCTCAAATTTAAAACCTTGTCTTATTAATGTGTCATAATGATAATTGTATTTTATATTTAATGTTTATGGATATTGTATTTTTTAAAAACTATTAACTTTCTCGCCGGATTCTTCTCAATAGCAAATACATTCCGAACCGGTGGTAGAGTCATTGACCAGAAAGTTTATTGACTTTATTAGAATTAAAGAATATTTTAGTTTGATTACTGGACTTTTATTATGAGATGCTATAGAAAACTCTTTATTGTACACCACAAACATGAAAGAATTAACAAAGAAACAAAACCAAGACAATAGTACAATTAGGCGACCTTATCGCTTATTAGCGATTTCTGCCAGGCAACCTTAGGGTTAAAGAGACAATGTGAGGTAAATAGGGTAGGTGGTGTCCCCTACTATATAAATACATACATACAAATATTCCTACATACTAATACATACACTTTAACCTACTTACAAATAATTAACTAAATATAATAAATAGATACATAATAATATACTTATATGTAATATGTACGTGATACATAAGAACTAAGAATAAATAGATCAAATAAATGTCGTCATAAGGAGCATAAAGAAAGATAATAATTTTTTACCTGTTTCTTGAACAGATCCAATGATTTAGCCTCTCTTACCTGCAGAGGTAACTCGTTCCATAATGTTATAGCTCGAACCGCAAAAGAATCAGCAAAAAATCTGGTTTTATGTGGTATGACATTAAGTATTAGGTCACGAGTGGGTCGTAGACATCTTCCGTCATAATCATGGAACTTAAATTTCTGCCTTAAATAAGCAGGAGCAAGAGGATTAAATAGCACACAGTACAGAAGGGACACAATGTGCAAATTCCGGCGAAAACGAATAGGTAACCACTTGAGCTTTGCACGAAATTCAGAGACATGGTCGTATTTGCGTAATCCAAATACAAACCGAATAGAGAGATTCTGTAGTCGCTCAAGTTTATTCAGTTGGTCCTCGGTTAAATTAGAAAAGCTTGCATCGGCGTAATCGAGAATAGAGATAAGTAGAGAATGTGCAAGCATGATTTTGGTAGGAATGGGAAGTAGTGAACGCAAACGGCGCAAGGACCCCATTGCAGCAAATGTTTTCCTACTTAAATCTCTCAGGTGTGCTGCCCAAGATAGAGTATTGTCCATATTAATGCCAAGATTTTTAACTACATTACTAAATGGTATTATCGTATCGTTAAGAGTAACTGGTGGAAGATTAGGCCAGTCCACCCTTGAAATCAAATTTCTACTGCCAATAATGATAGCCTGAGACTTAACGGGGTTGATTTTTAGCCCGAAAGATTTACTCCGCTTACAAATCAAAGCAAGATCATTATTGGTAGTAGAAATAGCTACAGAAAGATTGTCAAGTGTGGACTGGTTATAAATTTGGACATCATCTGCATACATGTGATAGAGAGAAGTAATATTTTGACTGATAGTGTTGATGAAAAGGGCAAAGAGGAGTGGAGACAACACGCCTCCCTGAGGGACTCCTGCACGTACTTCGCACCAAGACGAGATTTGGTCTTCGATGCGAACCCTCTGCAGACGTCCTTCAAGGTAACTACGAAGCCATCCAATCACCGATGGAGATATGTTAAGCGAACCTAACATACTAAGCAGTATGTCAAAATCGACAGAGTTAAAAGCGTTACTGAAATCTAGCAGAGTCAAAACAGTAAGTTGCTTGTTGTCCATGCCCCATCTAATGTCATCAGTCAATTTGATTAGCGCAGTCGTCGTACTATGCCCGGGGCGGAAACCAGATTGAAAAGGATTAAGTAGGTTATGGGTATTAAGGAAAAAGGACAACTGTCGACATACAAGTTTTTCGAGGACCTTAGATAGGAAAGGTAGGATCGAAATAGGGCGGAAGTCGGAATAATTGGAAGATTTTGATTTTTTAGGAATAGGAATAATCTGAGCATACTTCCAGACTTTAGGGAATTGACCTGATGAAATAGATTCATTGAAGAGGTAAGTAAGGATGGGACAAATTATATCAAGGATTGGGACGACCATATTACGACTGACATTGTCGGAGCCAACGGCGTTAGAGGAGATAGACAGAACATGCTTCTTAACATCATCCTCGGTGAATGGAGAGAAGATGAACGGAGGATAATTAGGAGTTGACGATGTAGAAAGAAGTTTTAAGGTTCGCTCTTTTTCGATGTTATCAATTACATCACACGAAGAGAAATGTTTGTTTAAGAGCTCAATGTTAACATTAGTGAGTTTAGAAGAGTTGCGGGGTGATTTACCAACTCCGAGAGATTCAAGAAACTTCCAAACTTTGGCTGAGTCGCCGTTCTCGACTGATTTGTGGATATGGCGTCGTTGTGCATCTCTACACAATGTATTGCAGCGATTTCGGTATTTTAGGTATTTATCACGGTTGGAGTCAGAGTTACTAGATTTGAATCTGTGCTTAGCTTTATTTTTTTTTTCGATGAGCAATTTAATATCATCTGACAACCATGGCGCTGGCAGATGTCTTACTCTAATAGGTTTAATTGGAGCGTGAACGTCGTACAGATTCGAGATGAGAGCATTTAAGATGTTCACTTTGTCATCAATCGTTTCTGCTAAATTAAGTGAAGACCAATCCAGTTTATTCGCGTCTTCCCGTAGGCGACCTAAGTCCATTCCTCCAAAATTACGCAGCAGAAGAGTTCTCGATTTCGATTTGGGAGGACGGATTTTAAACGACAGGTAAATTAAATCATGATAAGAGAAGGCATCGGCTGAATATTGTCCATGTTTAACAACTAGATCAGGAGAAGAAACCATAATGAGGTCAAGGAGAGATGGAACACAGCCGGGGAAATTGTGGGTTGCATTTAAGGGTAAAAAGTGTAGGTCGCAAGCGTCAATGACTGCATGCAGCTTATCACACCGGTTGTCACCTCGTAGCAAGCATGTGTTGAAGTCGCCCATTATGATGGTATGATTATAAATTGGGATAAGATTTTCAAGAATAGTTTCAAAGGAGGTGAAATAATTAAAGGAATTAGAGGGACAGTAAAAGACACCAAGTAGTATTTTTTTATGTGATAGAAGAACTTCAATAAGCAAGTGCTCAGCAGCATCAACAGGAGGTGGTTGGGGTGACAAACTTACAATTGAGAAAGGAATGTATGACCGCAAGTAAATTGCCACTCCACCACCCCCTTTGCCGATGCGGTCGTTACGAATGAGGTGAAAACCGGGTAACGAGTATGAAGTAGATGGTAAGCAAGGTTTAAGCCAGGATTCAGACACTAAAATAGCGTGGATATTTCGAGATTCAAAAGATGCAAGCATATCAGGATAATGGGCCGGAATACTTTGCGCATTTATATGAATAACATTAAAATCTTTCAGGGAGTCTGAGAAGCATGAATTTAGCGCAACATTCAAAGGAAGGAAGATTGCACTGTGGTAGCTATCATCACTCGACAATTCATTACTGGAAAGAGAGAAAAAATCATCGGTAACGTTATGGTTTAAAGACGACATAAATACATTAATATATATAAATAAGATAAATATATATATATATATATGAATATATATAAAATAAGTTATGATATTTATAAAATTATAGTACAGACTAAATAATTGATACTTATCCACTTAACCCGCCAGCGTCATGGAGAAATCATACAAGTAATAGCAATATGTTATAAAGTGAGCAAACGATATAAAAATTAAAAACAAACCATTAATATCAAGAAAAAACTATTAAAAAAAGGCAAAACAAAAATAAAAAGAAATTAAAATACAATGCAAAAAATAAAAAACAAACGAAACCCAATATAGAAACCAAACAAATATTAAATAAGCATAGACAATCGAACATTGACAGAAGAATAGACGTAACTATTTCAATATCAAAGTCAATTGTCAATGTCAACTTTTAGTTGTCAAATGTCAGTCGTTATTCTTAACTATATTAAAGTGAACTTTATTATTTACTGACTACAGTCTACAGTTTACACTTTAAGTGCAATTTCAATGAGACAAAAGTAAAATTTATTTCCAAGGAGCATAAAATGAACTGTATGACTTCAAAGAAACATACCTATATGTGGGTCATAATAAGTGAACTTTAAACAACTGAAAGACAAGAATGATGAAACTAGGCCCTAGAAAATTCTTTATAATATAAAACAGATGTTTTCATTTTCTTATGAGCCTCTTCGACCTGGTATCCTTGAGAGCCTTTACTTCCCTAGATGTGGGGGCCGGGGGAGTAATCCTGGGTGATGCAGTTGTGGGTGCAGGAGCTTCAGGATGAAGATCTGGAATTGCATGTAATTCCTTTAAAGAGACAACTTTGTGCCTAGTCCCATCTTTACCCAGCACTATTACAGAACCACCCTTGGTCCAGCATCTAGAGACACCAAATCGTTGTCTAGCTGCAATAAAGGTGGCATGGCGGGCCTTGGTCAAGAATTCAGAGACTGTTATACCCGTGCCCTTTAAAGCTGTTTTTGCAAACCAGACATTGTCTCTTGTAGTAATTTCTTTGAACTTTATCAAAATGGGCCGAGGCTTCTTACTATCAGGACGTCCCAAGCGCTGAGATCTACTGATTGTGTTGGGTGTAAGATTTTCTATTTGGAGTTTGTTAGAGAGAAGCGAAGCAACACATGTATTAATATCTTCAGTTTTATTCTCTGCCACACCATGCACAAGTAAAATCTTCCTGCGTGTGTACATTTCCAGAGCATCTTGCTGTCTAGAGAGTATCTCTACTTGTAATTGGAGATTTTCCAGTGCAGTCAACACAAAGGTCCGGAAGCTATTAAATTGGAAATTTACATTGGAGTTTGGATTAGTAGCAGGAATTGATGTTTTTATTTCCTGTTGAACTTCTGCCAATCTAAAATTGAAGTGCTCAGCTAATTGAACCAAAGATTCCTTAATGGCCTCCATGTGGTTTACTAAGATTTAGACGATAGATAGAGTGTAGACTAATAGGACATGAACAGTAATATTACACATAAAAGTAAGTAAAAGGCTTATGTGTAGAACGATTTTGAACATATCGTGGACGGATAAAATGCCTAATGAAAAGATCTTGCAGATAGTCAAAGCGAAATAGGAGGTCTTAAATACTATGAAGATTCGAAGGCTTCAGTATCTCGGTCATGTAATGCGGAATAAAAAGTACTAATTGCTCTAACTCATACAGGGGATGGTACAACGGGAAAGAACTACACGGAGAAGGTGGATCTCGTGGCTTAAAGGTTTAAAAAATTGGTAAAAAATAAAGTCCTGAATATGTAACTTAATTTAATTTACCTAAAATATAATAGCACACACACACACACACACTCTCACACAGCTGTGACTGTTAATAATACTGTAAACATAATACGAATTTGTAATTGGCCTAAAATTTGTTAATCTGTTTTTAATTCTGTAGATTTTGTGATAATAAATAAATAAAAATCCCCGGACTTAATCTGAGCACCAAATTGTTCCGCGGGGCTGCATCGAAAGTTTAACTACCCTTATGATAGCTGATCTTCGGTAGGAGATCGCAATTGGAGAAGAAGGTTTAAATACACAAGGAGTTAGGACATCGCTCCCAAAAACGAAAACTTACATTAGTAGTAATAATAATGACACCATTGAATGGAAAAAAATCTTATTTAAAAAAAAATTATTGACATTATTAACGCTCCATCAAGTTAGTACAGCTAAATTAAATGACAGTTTAACAAAAACAATTGATGCGCGGCCGCGCCCGGGCGTTGATCCGATCGAGCATCCGTTTTGATTTTGTGTTTCATTGCTGGTTTTTTTTTAGTAAAATAATGGATTTTTTATGGAACTATCGTTTTATTTACCTGCACTAACATGATAGAGCGAAATATATACGGATTTTCTCTTTCATAGCTGTGTAATAGACTGCATATATACATATATCAAATGCTTACTTCTGATTTCTGTGCCTCCTCGTCTTTGAGGTTATCCCACGGTCGGTACAGTTTGCCCACGGCTACGGCGTAGTGGGAAGCAGGTAACTTCTTCTCCGAATCACTCCAGAAGCAATGGGCAGCTGTGATACATTTTACACATTAATAGAACAGACATCATTAGAAGCTTATATAGAATGACACTGACCAGTCACGCTCGGCACTGTAACGCTCGCAAGAGTCGAGTCTCATTCCATCAAGTCGTTTCTCATATTCAGCGTCATTGGTGCTATCAATTATCTATCTGTATCTTTTGTATATATTTTTCAAATAATTACCTGACACAACAACAGTTGTACTGATCAACGAGCCACCGCAAACTTGCATGAAGGGCTTGTAACGCTTCGAATATATCCCGGCGTGCCACGGCAGCTCCCCCTTCTTTGCAATACGCCCCCCAATAATAAGAGGCTTTGCCACAGGCGTGATTGTTCCACATTCTGTAATAATAAATAATTTCGTTGAAAATTTATACAGATAAAATGTCTAAACTTGACGGCCTTTGAGAGCACTGACAGAAGAACAATTCACAATTCAAAGGTAATTCATACTGGACAGCTGTTGGACATTAAACAACACGGTTAAATATCTTCTAAGATTGGGTCACTATCATCCTTTTATTGTAATAATTCTTTTATAGTTAATACCTAAATGTTATGGAGTAGACTGTAGGATCACACAAACAGAGATTGGAACCTTCTTTATAAACTCTCTGTCCTACTTTACAGTATACAAGGTATTAGAAGACCGCTTCCGAAAACGAAAACAGACTATAGGGTTAATGACACCTTTGATGGTGGGACGGAAAAAAATCGATACTGATGAAAAAAAAATCATATTTTTAAAACGTTTTATTAGCATTATTTACGCTCTATCATGTTAATACAAAAAAAAAGAAGAAACATAGTAGAAACTAGATAAAAATACTGCTCGGTGCTCGAACACACGGGTCAATGAACTGATCAACGAAATCACGTGCTCTGCGCAGCCGCTGCTAGATGCCGGCGCGGCCGGTCGTTGACTCAAGCTAAGACGTCACGTGTTTTTAATTTTGTATTTCATTGCTGGTTGTTTTTTAGTAAACTAAAATATTTTTTATGAAACTCTCGTTTCATTTCGCTGTATTAACACGATGGAAAATAATATACTATAAAACATTGTTTGTCGATTATAAGACTTCAATTGTAAGTGGCGCAGTCAGTAGGATCACTTGTTAGTTCAAAGAAGCAAACATACTCAGCATTTGTTGAGTTTTTTATTGCTAACTGGAGTCATTGATCCCATGCTACTGGAGACATTGTGAGTGATGCGAATCGTTACAATTTCTCAAATTTGTCAGGATTTACATCCAGGATTTATGATAGTGAGGTTCATATATGTGTTTATTGAAATGAAAACAGACTGAATGATTCTGTGTTGAAATTTATTTCACTTTACATTTGTCTGTGATATGTTCGTCATAATTATATAAAAATACTTATTAAAACCTGGGCCTCCAGACACGTTACTTTCGAAGATTGCTAACGCTCAAAAAATGTATGGAAATGACGTATCTTATCGAAACTAATCGAAAAATTAAACGTCATTCCCATACATTAGTTAAGCGTCAGAAATCTTCGAAAGTGACTTCGAAGTCTACGGGTCCTATTCTATAGTATTCCTTATAATATTTACATTGCTCACGCATTTATAGTATATCTTATAATATCTGTATCAGTCACAAACTAGAAATGTGTATATTGTTTTATTGTATTTATTATAGCTGCTGTATCAGTTGCATTACCATGAATATGTAAAAGCGGCAATAAAAACTAATCTATTGTATTCTTTTTATTTGTATCTGTCACACATCAGGAATGTGTAAATTCGGCTATATAAACTGATCTATTATATTTGTATCAGTCACACACCAGGGATGTGTAAATTCAGATATATAAACTGATCTATTATATTTGTATCAGTCACACACCAGGAATGTGTAAATTCAGATATATAAACTGATCTATAGTATTTATTATATTTGTATCGGTCACACATCAGGAATGTGTAAATTGAGATGTATAAACTGATCTATAGTATTTATTATATTTGTATCGGTTATTCATCAGGAATGTGTAAATTCGGCAATATAAATTGATCTATTATATTTGTATCAGTCACACACCAGGAATGTGTAAATTCAGAAATATATTTATATATTTATTAAGGCAGCCAAAACAGATCACTTTATGTAATATTCTTAAGTAATAATATATAAATGTATAGACCTTATTGAGACCCTATATGGTCGCACAGGATAACATTTTTGTTTTTAATTTTTTTACTAAGCAGTTATCAAATTTATTAGTTTAAGTATTAGTAAATAAGTGATAGTTTATTAATTTTAGTTTCTATGGGTTATAAATATTAGTTTAGTGATGTTAGTCAGTTTCTATAACAAGCTCATAAAACCTATAATTAAATTAATATAATCAAGATATTCAATCAATTCAACTACAAAGCCTAACAAGCCTATTATAGAAAACTGAGAATCTAGCGTTAAAAATGTCTAAATCTGAATTAGCGAACTGGTTATATGACCGACACATCCTGACTAAAGGGTTGTAATAAGAGGTGTTATTTTTAAGGACAACTAGTGGAAATACATTGTTTGACCTACGACTTGAAATTATTATATTAATACTTATTTGGGAGAGTAAAGTGGCGGAGTCTAGGTTGGAATGTAGTCAGTCACTCGGCTCTTTTATTTCCTTAAATATTTTGAGGTCATCCGTATACATGAGAGTGGGTGAGGACGAGTTTGTAACTAAATCATTTATAAATATGACAAAAAGCAAAGGGCCTAAGTGAGAACCTTGCGGAACTCCAGATTTTATTACTACTGACTCAGATAAATGTCCTTTTAATCTAACAAGTTGACTCCTATTCACTAAGTATGATTCAAGCCACCGTAGAAGACTACCATGAATTCCATAATGGCGCAACTTCCATAACAATATCGTATGATTAACCTTGTCAAAGGCTTTGCTGAAGTCTGTATAAATAGAGTACACTTGGCCTCTTTTGGCAAACACCTTACATAAGTAGTTTTTGTATACCATGAGGTTAGTGACGGTCGATTTATGTTTCAAAAAGCCATGCTGTTGATCTGATATAGATGATTGCTAATGGGTCTATAATATCTACAATCTGATTTATTTCCAGTTTTGTGGATAGGTACAATGTGAGCTGTTTTCCAAGCTGATGGGAATTTAAGCGCATCTAATGAACGTTTAAAAATTAAATAGAATGGAAGAGACAGTTTAATTGCGCATTTGTTTTTAAATTGTCCCTGCCGGCCCTGGGCCCTTATTAGGATTCAACTGTTTTAGGAGACAGGTTATATCTTCTCGGTTAATTACTATTGAACTTAATGTAGAAGTAAAATTATTGTCTAAACCGCGGGGCTGTTGATATTTGATGTTTGTGAAAACACAGAGCCAAAAAGTTTAGAAAATAACTCGCAGGTTTCTTGGATATCAGAAGCAGTTTCATTGTCATAATGCATGTTCTGGGGAATACAATCAGAGCGTTTCTTACTATTCACATACTTGTAATATGGTTTGATGTCGTATTTGAGTGCATTTTCTGTTGTTGTTATGAAAGAAATTGTAAGATTTATAATTATTGATTGATATTGATTGATTTATAATTGTAAGGCTTTCAGGAGAATAATGGGGAGAAATGAATTTGGAGTTTCTGGATAATACTAGCCTATCACCATCAGCGACAGTAGTGATAGTGGACCAACAAAATTTAATAAAACCCAAAAGAATATGGATATATCCGTATTTAGTGACCGAATTTATGAAAAGGGACTACTAAATTTCAATACAATTGTGTATAGTTTTGTTTCTCGTGCTGAGCTGTTTGGGCCACATTAGATGTCTGGTATCACACTCTATAGCTGACATAATTACCAATTTTATGTATTTGTCAAAATCCCTCAAGACTGCTCATAAAAGGTATAATATAACTTTACGTTACGAATACATTAGTTAAAATCCTCTTTATTTCGATTTTTCAATCATAACAGACTTTGTTATTGACTTCAATTTAACGACTAATTTCAATAAATTTAGTAAATCGAATATTACGATGGATGAATGGTAATATTTTGATAGATGGAGAAGAAGTGGAAGAGGTGAAAGAATTTGTATACTTGAGATCTAAATTTACAAAAGATGGAACATGTGAAAGTGATATTGAAAGGAGAGTGAATGCAGGGAATATGGTAAATGGTGCTCTGCACGCCATTATGAATAGCCAGATGGAGTCTCAAAGGGCCAGACTGTGCATGGAGGTGGATATGGCAGAAGAAGCAGAAAAGTAAAATAAATGTGGTAGAGATGAGAGCGTTGAGAAGTAGGAGTGGATTAAAACTGAGTGACAGAGTAAGAAATAGTGTGATAAGAGAACGTTGTGGTATTAAAGAAGATGTAGTGACTAAAATTAAGAAAGGTATGCTTAGATGGTTTGGGCATGTAGAGAGAATGAATGAAAGGACTGACAAAAAGGATTTATGAGTCAAGAGTCAATGCGAGTTGGAAGGGGAAGACCAAGGCGAACGTTCCTGGATCAAATCCAGGGCATTTTAAATAAGGGCCAAGTCAAGAGTACTTTAAACCGACGAACTCGTATGGAAGGTTTAATGAGAATGAAAGAAGCGAAGGAGATATGCAAGGATCGTGGCAAGTGGAAGGATGTTGTCTCTGCCTACCCCTATGGGAATGAGGTGCGATGCTATATATGTATGTATGTTTGTACGATTCTCGAAAAATAATCGACCAATCACATTTTACATTACAATAACAATTTCAAACGGAAGTTGTAAATAAACTTGAGACGACTATCGGAATTGCCTTAAACCGGAAGTAGCAGTCATTGTTGCTGGATGTTAAGTAAGATTTAATCTTGCTAAAACGAATCGTAGACCAATCTAACATCTATATTGTAACAAATTATTTAATTTATATTATTTCCCTTCATTGTATATGGAACAGGTAATGTTAAAAGGATGGAGGGTTAAAATGAAACTACTTTACAAACAATATAACAAATTAAAACTTTATTTCAAAGAAATCCATCCTCTTAACATTAAAACTAAATAAATGCAAAACATACTTGTAAAGGTGTTGATACTTTAACAGAAACAGACAACGTTTCGATTTTTATATATATATCTATTAAAAAAAGAATAATATATAACATTAGAGATAAGAAAGACATTGCCATTTCCAATTATACGCTTGGTAAGGCAGGTGTTGCAATGCTTATTCTTTTATTTTCAAGAAGATTCATCAATTGGCCTTATTTATATATGTCTGCCCCACACTCTTAACATTCAATTATCGAAACCATCCAATAATTATTGTCACCTGTAACGCTGGTAAGGTGATAGTTATAAATAGAGCCGTCCGCACGATTTCGAGACATTATTGCTCGAGCTACCGTACAGTTCGGATCTATTTTTGAGTAAATAACCTAAATTGTCTTCACTTGTATTTTAAAAACTATCCGGACGAGTATTTTTCTTTACATATAAATATTATAGGAACTATTGTATTTAGGAACTTATGATCTTCACATTTTGGGAGACTGTAGCTTAAAGAGTATTTATATGACATATACATATAAATAAAATTTGAGATAATAAAAAATGCACTTCACGCTAATAAATAAAAGATGTACTTTCTATTATCAAAACAATCTAAATAAATAGTTATATTTATGGTAATAAATTTATTTGGTTTGTTTATATCTTTGGAAATATTATTAGAATTAACTACTGCTTTAAAAACAGAATCGGTACATTTGAAACAATTATTAAATACTCGCTTTTATTCCCAAATTAATGTTATTTTAAACTCAATGTCCCCCTTTCCCATTTATTTCCTAATAATATTAATTAAAAAAAAACCCCTTCTTAACCTAATAGCACATCTTATTTTACCACCGTATTTCATCCCTTTTTAGTAAAAAAAAAAACAAATTGAAGGACGCAATGTAAAATTTCATGTAAAAATTGCATATGGAGGCTCAAGGTCAAACAATGTCAACGAGTTTCTCGTCTGTATTTTCTAAGTAGAATCGACTTTCTATAACGATGGTAAATTCACTAACAATAAACAGACGAATGACAATTCAAAAGACCTTAATGCGCTTACTGGAATGTTTTGGATTTTGATTAAGCATTAGACTCTATAAGCCACGGACGGATTTTGTCTTATAATCAATAATCATGTAATGTGTAATTGTCAATGAGTGGAATTTATCTGTCTAAATCCATTAATTTTTTAATAATGTTGATCTATTAATTTTTAAATTCATTAATCTTTAAAAAAAACTTTAGAATCATCATAAGAACTGACACTTGTAAATTCGTCTTCAGTTGGTCTTACAACTTTAGCTTGGCCATAACTCCACTCGACTTGCGTTGGAGCCATTCTCCAATATCCTTCATCTATATCATTTTTATGTGCATTGTCTGTACTTGTAAGATCTTTAATTTTGGGTACTTTATTCTCAATATTACCATTATTTGCTAGAACATTATCACCAGCATTATTTCGTTGACTGTAATCATATGAAGATTGATTATCTAATGTAGTAATTTTAATGTCATCTCTATCTGTTTTTGTATTATCTTTAGATACAATATTTATTTGTATATTACCAGAATTAGCTGATGAATTTACATCAGCTACGCTTACCTTAACATTATCATTTTGTGCGTAGTTATTTATAACTATATTATTAAAATTATTACTGGATATATTTATTTCGACTTTGTCACCTATGTTAATCGTAATGTTTTGAGGTTGATTCGAACCTGGTTTGCATTTTGCGATGTAATTCCATATTCCGTCGACGCATTCCATGTTGGATAGGAATCCAGGAAAGTAATAGTTGGGGGTCCTGCAAATTGGTTGGACGATAGTCCCGGCAGGTTCGAAGGGACCGCATTCCCTGGAACCTATGACGTCACCCGTACTGAGGCATCGATACTCGACGCTCGGCTGCTTCTTGAGTCTACAGAAGCCTGTAAAATGAAAATTATATCGAAAATGATGAAGTGACAGCCTATTAATATATTATACATATATAGGTTCATGGTCTACTCACGGACACACGCCGGCATTCGGCTTGACCACTCTCCTTCAAAACACCAAACGGTGTATAGATTATTTTCCACACCAAATCCTGTGTTACATGTGATATTGAGGAGTACGCTGGAATACCTTTTCCCGGGAAATGCACTGGGATCCGTGCTCACAACATATGATCCATACTTAGGGAATGCAGGTAAAATGCATTTACCACCTTGTGAAGGTCTGAAACATAAAACAACCAAAATATTCTTTATCAAATAGGATCGATTAGCTCTTTCGAATCGATTTTCCGTTGGTAACGAATTTACCAATAGTGCGGAAAAATAGTTTTACTGAGAAGAAACCTGCAATAAATTAATTTTTTACCTTGTTTTTTATTTTTGTGATAAAACTTTGCTTTTCGCCTGATACGAAAATTAAAAACATTATTCAATATATTTATTAGTGAGTCCTTTTAAGAAACATGAGACCCTAATTGTACAACGGACATCTTTAGTAATCTAGTAGAGAGAGAGAGAGAGAACACACTTTTATTGTACACCACAAAATAACATTTAAAAAAAAGTAAATACAAAAAGATCAGTACAATAAGGCGGCCTTATCGCTATCTAGCGATCTCTTCCAGGCAACCTTTGGGTTAGAGAGATTGCTGATAAGTGAAAGGGGTAGAGCGTGGTGACATATATCGGTGAAGAAATTTATATAATAAATAAAAATACATAGATATAAGGATGTATTAATATGATAATAGTATGTATTACTTCACTCTAAGAGGGTTTTAAAAATATATCCTCACCTGGTATCAGGTCCTTGGGTTACAGGAGCCTGCGTTACTCCTGGACTGATCCTGTTACAAAGCTCATCAGATTCGTCAGAACCATCAGCGCATTCTTCTTTCTAAAATGACAGTTTAGTTCTTTATGACTCCTGGTAAACCAGATCGGAAAAACAGAATGGGAGTCTAAGACACAAACAATTGAAATAATACTTTTTTAGAAATTTTTACATAATAATTATATGAATTTTATGTTGACGCAGATGTCTATGTAGATGAAGACGTCCCTATCAGTGTTGATGCATATGATGTAGATATAGACATAGGCGCAGAAGCAGTCGCAGATACAGAAGTAGATCTCAAAATATATGTAGATGTAAATGTATTTGTAAATATAGATGTAGGTGTAAACGTAGATATTTATGTTGATAAACACGAAGATGTGGAATATATAAATATACCTCTTGTTGTATTGACAATTATTTAAACAAGCTCATAGGGTCAGTTTCCATAGCCGCATTATATGTATTAGGAATCTGGGGCAGAATTTCAGACTCTCCCGAAAGAATCTGTAATATTACGAGTTTAAGTTAGTGATTGACTACAGTTTTACTTACTCCATTGCAATCCGATCCCTTATCAACACAGGCACCATAGGCGCATTGAAACAGGTATCCGGGACAAGTTTTTGCAGCGCAAGCCTCAAGGGTTTCATCAGAACCATCAGCGCAGTCCCGAACACCATCACAGTGCTCATCTAAAGAGATTGTTTGACCATTCTTACAAGTAAACGGTCCACTGAAACAGAAAGGTTTTTTAATGGTGAACTTACCAGATAGTTTATTGTGACATAGCCTTATATTAAATCACCTCTTACCAAATTAGGGCACAACCATCTTAGGTTATATCATCAAGTACTTCTACATATAAACATTCAAACATTGATTTTAATGCGCTAAGACTAATCAGAGGCATTGAGCAATATTAATTCAATAATTAAATGAACTTTGCAAAAAAATGGTACAGCTCCATCTATTGAAAAATCACGTAAAAGGTTAGCTTCTATGTGAGTTTAAGAATGTTATAGTAGATGGTGTAGGAGTTATTCTTATTTCTTTCATATTACATGATTTAAGTTCTGATGAAGCAGCTCTTTCTTTTCTACTTCCAAAAGCTTTAAACCAATATTGAAGGATTGAGAATTATATAAGAAATATTTTCAAACAAACAAACCTTACCTTTCAATAATAAATATCGCTGCCTAATTTTTCGCAAATATAATTATCAAAATAATATTTGAAGATTATTTCATTTACGATTGAAAATTTGGACAAGATATTGTATATAGTGAGAAAGTGACTTTTAATAAAAATTGAGAAACAGGTTCCTTCATTTTATTTTTCAATTTAATACTTAAGGGGGTTAAAGGTGATGTTGAAAGAATACACAATACAAGTGATGACATCTATTATTCCACAATTCTATAAAAAAAACTTACTGCAAAACATCCGATTGGTTTCGACAGCTCGGTAAGAGTTCATCAGAATTATCAGCGCAGTCCTGTATACCGTTGCAAGGTGCTGTACCATCAACACAAGCTCCGTAAGTGCATCTAAACCAATTGAGTTGACATCTGAAATATAATCGGAATAAGATATTATAGCTGTTGCAAGAAAACCGGGTACTGTTACTGATGATTTTAAGTCATCACCATCATTTATAACAGGGTCTATAACATAGGCGCAACACTGCAGGTATTCCAATGAGAGCCTCATAGCCTTTGTGGGACTTCTATAACAAAAGTTTACAACCATCTAAATTGTAATTGCTAAATGGGTGTTCCTCAGGGATAAATTCTAGGCCTTTTCGTATTTTTGAAGTTATACTTCTTTTGGCACGTTAGGGAAAAATGATAAGAGTAAATTTTTACGATGTGCGCGCACACCGTCACCAAAAATGGACAATCTGAAGTTAGCTATAATCGTGTTTTTAGTTTTTTTAATATTTTAAAATCATACAATATCTTTATTATTTTTTTGTATTACTCGTTAGATATATTGTGACATTGAAAATATCAACGAGACATCCTTATCAAAATTATAACTTTCAAAAAGTTAGTTTACGTTTATTATTTTGGAATCTTTGGCCATTGCCTTGCATTGAGTGAACGAATGATGGATGTATTTGATTTGACAAGATACTAACTGTTGTTTATATACTACTTTGCATTTTTTATGCAATCGAGCGTGTATTTCAATAAGACATTAAATAATCGCGCGAAAAGCTGCGCTATACAATGATAATTTAAAAGTTCTGAGACAAAGTATATACATATCATTGTTTGAAAAAATTTAATATACTAGCTGTTTATTCTAGTCTATCAGTTATTTTAGTTTGCTTCTTTACATAATAAGGTTGTCTGGAAGAGATTGCTCATTTTGCACGCTATACTATAGTAAGAAGTATTTTAGTTTACATGTCTTTTTATTTTTATCTTGTGTGCAATAAAGTGTTCTCTCTCTCTCTCTCTGTTTCTCGCTATTTTAAAGGCGTACCCAAACCCATCCCGTTTGATTTTGAGAATTTTGAAATGTTGGTTTGTCAGTCGCAAATAATTTCATTATATCGTGACCAATGAGAAAGTTCAGTCGTCTGAAACCATCATTACATTAACGGCTTTCTAATAGAGCCAGTTGGATGGTTTTAAAGCCTATAACGGACATAGGTAGAAATATATATAGTCAAAGTATTGGTGTTCCACAAGGATGTATTCTGGGCCCCATTATTTTTTTGATATGTACAACTGATTAACTATGTATAGTTAAGAACACCTGTGATATAGCGTCTGCCCGTAACTTTGCCTATGCAGATTTCAGCATTGAAACGAACTTCACTGCTACTGCGCTATCTATTTCACTTGTGCTCAACCCAAGTTATAAACTTACGGATAGTGCTAAAAAAATTCGCTTTTTATCATATTATGACTAAGCAAACAGGGTTGCTTATAAACATTTATATCATTATTAGCATATTACTTACTTATATTTCCGACATAGGGGAAAGGATTCGTCGCTACCGTCGGGACAGTCCAAGATACCGTCACATTTCCCATCAAATGCTATGCAAGATCCGTCACGACATTTCCATTGATTTTTACTGTAATTAATTAAAATTACATTTGTTTTTCAAATCTAAAAATACTTAAGTGAGAATTTGTTTTAATATTATCAAATTGTATTCTCTTTTATTCATACTATAAACTGAAACTCTCGTTGTTAATAGACTTATTAATATTGACGTAGTTAAACAATTGTTATTATTTTTAAAGCCATTGCCTACCTTTACGTTCACTGTCTTATCTTTGCTATATTTAGATCGCTATAAGACCACCTTTTGTTCCATCCTTAATATAAGTTTTACTCGAGTTGTTTATAATAAATTGAAAAAATGGACTCACCGGCAAGAAGACGCTTGTCGTTTAACTCTGCCCAACATCAAATCAGATTTATTTGAAGAGCTCCTGAAACATAATATTATGTAATCAGTTGTCCCTAAATCTGTTTTAGAGTGTATTAAACCATCTAATCGATGTGACCCAAACATTGGAAAAGTAATAATCCGGAGGTGACACCATTGAATGATGTAGTAGGTGTAGCTCTTTAAGCGGGGTGTAAAAATCCTTATTCCTATGAGTAAGAAAGCTTGTGCCCAGAAGTGGGACGATAACGGACTAAAGCTACTCTCATTAATCGAACTCCCTGAAAGTGTTATGGCGACACTGATACAAAAGGAAAATAACAAAGTTAAGAGATTTCATTTTCATATTTTAAAAATACGACTTCATTTTAAGAAAAATCATTGGATTTGTATTTCATTTTAAAGAGAAAGGTATGCAAACAATAGAAAACGATATGTGTCAAATGGACGCCGCAGCTATATCATCTCTTTCTGGTTGTCTGGAAGAGATTGCTTGTTGCAATAAGACCGCTTTTTGCACGCTATAATTTATAGTAAGGAGTATCTTAATTAATATGTCTTTTTATTTTTATTTTGTGTGCAATGTTTTCTCTCTCTCTCCTTTTCAGTAACATCATCCCTTTCATGAAATTGTCCAAGCAATTTGCAAATTTGCGGATATTTGTCGTCGATAACTTCACGAATTCCATCTTAAAGATTGGCCAATTCAATTGAAATTTATACAAAATCATAAACTTGGAGAGTCTGTTTTTAATTCCTAATTAATCGATTTTCACTCATTGCATATAATTGGAATTACAAGTAGTTTAAATTTTTGGCTCGACTAATTTTAACGGGACTTACACTGGGAGATGGGTGGTTTTACAGGGAGTAACTCAGCCTAAGCTTAAAACAGAACAGCATCCTTCATTACGCGGAAAACCCTGCGGAGAACATCTACTACGATAATATAATAAAACTCACCAGATCCCTTCGCAAAGCCTTTCGTCGGATCCATCAAAACAGTTGGTTATTCCGTCACATACTGACTTCAAGGGAATACAGGATCTGTCTCCACATGCGAACTCATCAGCTCTGAAATCATATTACCATATATGTAACTAGTTATTGCCCATGATTTCGTTTGGATTTGTTTCTAAATTTTAAGATATTTTTTAAGCAATTTGTCATTTTCCAATAGCAAGCTGGGCTATAGTAGGAACGACCCGCCTTCATCTGGAGAAATTGCAAGACAGAGAGTACGGATTGCTCTCTTAAAGCTTGATGCAATACTTGACTCCATAGACCTGAGAATTTCAGCAACTAATTATGACGTCGCTGATCAGCGCAGAGCTCTCACTGGCATTTGTTATAAGTACAATGGCAAGGAGAACGATTATCTTTTTCTGCGAGACTAAAAACCCGTTGTAAAGCTGAAAGCGCATCAAAGGGAGAATGTAATTGCCGTAGAAGGTCTATACAACTCCTCCTGCTATAATGAATATATAAGCCAGCTTCATTCCAGGTCCAGAGTAGAATTGCTCAAGGAACCTTTGGTACCCCACTTGTAAATGAGCTCTGATGGGTATTAAATGGGTTTAGCCTGTCAACCGGGTAATAATTTCTCATAGAGAAAGCATATTACAATGCCAAAGATTGTCCCTTCTTCTAGATCGATTTCTTCATTGCTGATGGTCGTACTTTTGAAAGCTCTTCTTTAGAGAGGCGACCCATGTTTTGCAGTTTACTGCTTCTTCGGCAGACCTGTGACCGCTGAAACTTGATCACACTAACGGGTAGGGGATTGCCCGATTGGTCTCCTACCTCCGCATTTTCCCACCACTAGTAGCTTTCTTGTTGGCGAGCAATGAGACCAACGTAGGCAAGAACTCTTTTATTGAAAATTATTGAGAATTTCGATTGACTATTTGACTTGACTTGAAAGATCTTATATATCGAGGTCTTTACTTCAACGGATGGACGTCCACTGCTGGACATAGGTTTCACAAAATGATGTCCACAAGGCCCGATCTTGCGCAGCCTGGCTCCAGCGGCTACCGGCGACCCTCTTTATGTCATCGTCCTTATGAGGGGTCTACATTGCGCCATCTGGTGCGGGTTTGCCATTCCAGCACTATGTGTCCCGCCCATTGCCACTTCAGGTTCACGATCCGTAAGGCTATGTCTGTGACTTTAGTTCTGCTACCGATCTCCTCATTTCTGATTTGATCACGTAAAGAAACTCCACGCATAGCCCTCTCCATCGTACGTTGAGTTACCCAGAACTTTCATAGCCGTAGGTCATCACTAGCAACACGCACTGTTCGAAGAGCTTTGTCTTCAGGCACTGAAAGATATTGGACGATAAGATCTTCTGTAATTTCCCGAACGCTGCCTAAAAGAGTTGGATTCAGTGTCCCAGTCTACAATTTTGAAACGATGATTGGGTGGAGTTTGAGTTTATTTCACAGGATATTGTGCGGCACTATCCATTGAAAGGTTGTATAAAAGATGTAATACTTTTCTATTTAAGTTTAATAAGTTCGCGCTGGACGGTATAGGAATTATCTTCTACAAAACACTCAGATATACTCACGAGCAGTAATTTGATGGCTCGTCCACAACAGCTGTGCTGCATAATGTTGAAACTGGAAATAATAAGATAGTATTATTCCTATTGAACCGGTTCTCACTGAGCATCTAGAATAAGAAATAAGTAAGTAAAGTAAGTAAGTAGCAGCCCATTAAAGTCCCACTGCTGGGCACAGGCCTCCTCACTCAGAGGAGCGAGGGTTTTTAGAGCATAGACCCACTACGCTGCTCCAGGGCGGATTGGCAGGCACAGTACACAAGTGCACTCTCTATTCCTTCACTCTCATAGTCCGATGTGACGGGAGAATCCGACACGACCGGAGAGAGATCAGGCGCAGGACCGACGGCTTAACGTGCTCTCCGAGGCACGGGGGTGGATCACACCGCCAACTTCCCAACTTCGGGCAAATATTGAGAAAATCTTAATAGAAAACTCAATATTGATTTTTGAATTGGCCCGACCCGGGACTCGAACCCAGGACCTCATGTCTGTAGTCGAACATGCTAACCACTAGACCAATGAGGCAGTTAATAAGAAATAGATAGGCCGAATTTTAAGTATAGATATTATATTTGTTCGTTTTGTGAAAACATGAGAGATCCGTTCGCAGTGATCAACAATGTTGTTTAAGGAATATATGTACTGAATTTCAAACGAATTGAGCACATAGTTAGTAAGTAGCAGCCCATTAACGTCCCACTGCTGGGCACGGGCCTCCTCACTCCAAGGAGCGATGGTTTTTAGAGCATAGACCCACCACGCTGCTCCACTGCGGATTGAAAGGTATAGTACACAAGTGCACTCTCTATTCCTTCACTCCCATAGTCCGATGTGACGGGAATCCGACGTACTCAACGAGGCACGGGGGTGGATCACACCGCCAACTTCCCAATTTCGGGCAAATGTTGAGAAAATCTTAATAGAAAACTCAATATTGGTTTTTGAATTGGCCCGACCCGGGACTCGAACCCAGGACCTCATGTCTATAGTCGAACATACTAACCACTAGACCAATGAGGCAGCACATAGTATTGGAGATATAATGACTCGTCAGTAAACGATCGTTTTTCGCATACAAATCCTTATCGTATGTGGGAACCCGTTCTTAGTCAGCGCCTACATCGCTGCCAAGGTACAAGTCAATCGGGCGAATAGATTTAGGCGTCTTGTGACGAATCAGTGAGCAAATGTTTTTCGTTTAAACATCCTGATTAATGTGGAATACAGTGAGACCGATTCTCAGTGAACGTCTACTTCCCGAAAAGCGTTACTTAGCTTAATTTCAAGTCAATCGGGCTAATAGTTATTGCGATCTCGTGATGAATGAATAAGAGATCGGTTTTTCGATTTGTCACATCTAAAGTATTTATTTTATTTATTTATTGTTATTGCACACAAACATACAGATTTTGAAAGAAAACACTAACAGAATTTTAGATAAGAGTGTACAAAGGCGGTCTTATTGCTTGAAGCGATCTCCTCCAGACAACCTTGGAGATAGTAGCCCATTAANCGGGCAAATATTGAGAAAATCTTAATAAAGAACTCAATATTAATATTTGAATTGGCCCGACCCGGGACTCGAACCCAGGACCTCATGTCTGTAGTCAGACCAATGAGGCAGTTGATATACATATACTTACACATATATTAAAATAATTATATAGACTACATAAACACATACATACATATATGATTTAATAGACATACATACACATCTAAATATACAAAAATTTTGACTTGTATCATTATTCATCTAAAGCGATAAATAGATTTAATATCTTTGTTTATTGAAACTGTTGTATATAAAGCGAAAAGGTCAAGATACTGATAACCCTCACTCCGGTGTTATGATTGCAAATAAAACCAATATACGCATTTATATAAAAATCTTTAAGGATAACTGGTTTAGGTGGTCTGAACACGTGTATTTGTTGGATATTAAATGATATTGAGTCATCACGCTCGTCTATGTAACGGTCACAAAGGCTGAGGTTTCGTAGCTTTTTTTGTTTAGTTAAAAGCACTTATCTCAGGAACTATTGGTTTGAATTGAAAAATTCTTTGACTATTTGATAGTCCGTTTATCGAGCAAGACTACAAGCTATATAACATCACGTCACAATGAATATTAGCGGAGCTACAATGAAAAATGTTGCAACAACGAGGAAAATTCGCTCTTTTTGAGAGCTTTTCTAGGATGTACTGCGAAAACGGTTAGAGTTACGCAAAAATCGTTTATTACAAAATTGTACATCTTAAAAAGTTGTACAAATAAGTCATAGGTAACATATGTCTATCTTTTAAGATTGACTCATTATAACCATTTTTATGGTAATCAAATTTGTTCTCGCGTGAGGCAGCTGTAGTCGTGTCAGTTAGTAATATCTATTTGTATAAAATATAAAAATATCTTTTTTTCTATAACTTTTAAGATAAATCACAAATAATACCTGTTTTTGTATTAAAGAATGCTAGTATTTCAATGGGATTTTCCTGTTAGTGATTATGTTGATATAGGGTTGCCAATATCGTCCTTGCACATTAAAAGCTTCTTCATCGCATCTGTCTATCTATATTTTCCCGTATAACTCAAAAACTACTGAACGGATAACCAAACGGTTTTCACCAATAGATAGAGTAATTCATTAGAAAGGTTTGTATATATAATTTCGTAAGGTGTTCCGTAAACTATTGAAAATATAACCATAATTGTTAGTGTCGGAAAAATCAAGTACCAGGGAGCTTACATCGTAAACACTGTCTAATCTCTTAGAGATATAACAAAACAATGTATGGTGGGATAATTCCTCTTTTATAGATCTACAAAAAACTCTACGACGGCATATATTTATCTTTTAAGGATAACTCACTACATCCGTTTTACGTTCAAAAAAGGTGACGTACATTGAGGTAATTAGAAAGCTATACAGTTGGCTACAGTATTAATTTTTATAAACTTTAATACAATAGTTATATTGAGCATTTCATGTACATTATTATGATACTATACAACATATAATTTATATGTATATTTTAGAAGTTATCACAGTAATTCTTAAATACGACTCTATTGTAACCTGCTTCTGTGTTCGTCTTTATATATAACTAGCGGCCCGTCCCGGCTTCGCACGAGTAGACATATTTAAGCATGATAATTAAAACGACCATGAATTGACAAATATTATGAAAAAGTGAGATTCCTAATACTAAAACTAAGTAGCTCTGAAAAGAACTTTTTAAGTGAAGCTTAAAAATGTCGCTTGCGTCCACTGCCTAAGGTAACCTAGTTCATAATGATGCACCCCCTTCTACCGCACTGCCCCTCTCTCGTCGAGTTAGTTACTCGATGCGCTGCGTGGCAGCCGCCGCCGGCATGTTTTTTATTTTTATCTCATGATATCTTTTGAATGGAATATCCGATTTCAATCATTCAAAAAGTAATCATCAGGTATTGAGACAGTCTTGAATATTAGAATATTTATTTGGATAATAATATATAAATGGTATGGATAACACGGTCTGATTTTGATCGGAATTTCTATCAATTTGTTAAATGTAAAAAAGTA